>JACYXH010000053.1:450459-467959 GCA_026745465.1 Lota lota
TGAGGGTCAGGCTCAGGTAGACTATAGACTGAGTCAGATGGATATGCAACACACACCAACACACACAAACACCCACCACCATACACAAACATACGTTAACACACATCATAACACACAAACTCACACAAACACACCAACACACAAACAGACGCACCCTTCTCAAATATAAGGACACCACTCTACTGAAGTTACCTGATGACAGTTATGGAGATCAGTTGACTGCAGTAGGTATGAATATATATATGAGATATACACATGTAAGTAATACAACTGATTGACAGACTATTCCCGAGACTAACTGCTGCTGTCAGTGAGCAGAGTGAGAACTACCATGTTAAACACTCTGCACAGTGGCTTATCATTAAGACACACCATAAACTCCCAGAGACAGAACAGAGTGTATGTGCATGTGTGTGTGTGTGCGTGTGTGTGTCTGTGTGTGCATGTGTGAGTGCATGTGTGTGCCACTTTCCATCCCTGTGGCCTGGTAGCACACTGCCCTTGAGGCTTTGCAATGTCCCCACGTGTTTCGTAAACCAAACAAATGCTGGTCTTGCTCAACTGGTAGAGCATGGTATTAGGCCCACTCGGGATGGGGGTTAGATTCCTACTGAGTCCTCCAGCCATGTGAAGACACGGATGCACTGTCAGGTTTGTAAGTTGCTCTGGATAAAAGCATGAAGGGTCAAACAAAAGGTAATGGCAAGTGGCATACAGTGCAGTGCAGTGTGATGGCTGGGGTGTTCAACACACAGAATGGTACTGGGTTTGATTCCCAATGTCCACAACCTACCAGCAGGCATCCTAACGCAGGATGCCTTACCTAAAATGACTTAATACTAGTATGAACATTCATATTATCACCTCTCTATAATCTCAATATTTTATAACCTGCATTTTGAGACAGACAGCGAGAGAGAGAGAGAGAAAGAGGGAGAGAGAGAACGAGAGAGAGAGAGAGAACGAGATAATGACAAAGGTGAACCATACTTTGTGCTTGATTGATTTTCACTGTATAATTCCGAGTGAAGGGGTACGGTGCTACAATGGGCTTCTTGTTAGAGAGGAGGGCCTGAGCAGTTCAGACAAACGTGCTAGTATAACACATTACTAGACAGATATATATCAGCTGCAGCTTGTGGGTTACTCGCTGCTGAATCCATAACAAAGGACCAGTGAGTGGACGGACTGTCATAAAATGTTTTTTTTTTTCTAAAGGCCAGGTCAGAGACAGGAGGAATGGCGCAGTAAAAAAAACAACAACCTTGCTTGGTAAAGAGAGAGAGGCTTTGTGCTGCAGAAGTACGCTCCAAGGATCAAGGTGCTAAAGAACGTGGTGTGATCGACCGGGGTCACGCTGGAAACTGCCGTCTCTATGCTGAGAGCGAGGTAGATGCAGATAAGGAAAATGTGCGCGTGCCACGCAATAAGAATAAAGTTGAACATAGGGACACTGAGATTTATTGTCTTGAAAAACAAACAGAAAAAGCTCTCTTGCGAAAAACAATAAAAGAGAAACCAATGAAAGAGGCAATCCGTATTTATGTTTGTGTTGTTCAAGGTCAGAACAACAGCGTTTTTCGAAACCTATTAAGGTAATTTGTCAGATGAGAAGGGCCGCTTTTCACCGATAACAATCAATACATTATCATCTGCCATGATGTGCACCAATTTGACGATTTAAACCTGTGTAACTTTTCCTCTGCAGCTATTTACTAATAAAATGCCCATCCAAGAGACAATACATCCAGGAAATTGTAACTATTGTGGTCTGGTTTTCTGATAATGCTATCGCTAAAACTGTAGCTACAACTCCAGCCTGCTCGTGGGAAAGACGCACATGGTGAAGGTTTAAATACCAAAACCACTAACACTTTGGAGAAACGGCAACGACAAAGAAAGGCGGAGATGGTGTCCACAGATGGTGCGGAGTATGAGGTTATCTGCAGGCTAGCATCCCACATACGCACTCTCTGCCTGCGCGCCTGTATCGCCCCGCATTAGCCCGGTGAGGACACAGTGTGTTCCCACTCTTGCTCTCCTCCTCGCCCACCAGACTGGAGCGGCAGACGGAGGCCATGAGACAGCTTTAACCCTGCGGATAGTAGCAAGTAGGAGTGAGGGGGAGGGGCGTTGTTTTGTAAGCCAGAAGCTGGAGCACAGAGCGTGATGGGTCGCCTCCTCTTCCCACGACCCCGGAACCAGAATTCCCCCAAGAATATGACGACACTAAACGTTGTCGTGGAACTTGAGGTCATAATGTGTACGACTGAGCCCCTCCCACTTAGCAGGCCGGAGGCTGTCCGATTTCTAATAACTCAGTATCAGAGTTCTGTCCTCTCTGGCTGGCTGTGCATCGGTGTGTCGTGAACTAGCGTAGCTCGGCTGGGTGGCGTGAGGGGGAGGGGCTTCGGGAGTGTCTATGGCAAGATTCTTGTAGGCAGAGAGAGAAGTACGGGCTGGCCAGCATTTGTTGTGTGTACAATATATCACTTACAGGAAGTGATTTTATTAATAACATTATTGAAATCCCTATCGATCAGTATTGACTACAGATATGTCCAGGTCATTTAAAGCGACGAGCTAGCACCACTTTAAGTGGTGATTTACCTTCTTTCTTTCTTTTTAAGGACTATTGTCCCATACACCAGAACACAATAGCATTGTTAAAATGTTACAGGTATATGGATTGTGAGCAGTGTGTAAGAGCAACATAGAGAGAGAGAGTGTTTGATTACATTGATTGAACAACATTAATTTCACATGCACAATCTGTTTGCAATGGCATCTAGAACTACCTCAAAACCAATAACTCCCACACACACACACACACACATGCACACACACACACAAACACACACACACACACACACACACACACACACACACACACACACACACACACACACACACAGTTTTTGTTATACTTCTCATACCCAGTTACCCCAAACAAACAAGAGTATAATTGTGACTGGACAGTTTGCGGTCTCATGGAAGGGCATAAAGCTTCTTCTATACTGCCCCCTCCTGGTATACAAGTTAAATTACAAGTAATACAACGTCACAAGATGATGATAAATCCTACAAAAAAATAAATCAAAGATTGTAGATTACAGTTGTTGCAGATAACAACAGAGATAATCATATACACAGATTAATTGCAATGAAAAAAGGACATGGTTGTTACTCAGTGATGGTATTCATCACAAATCATAAAATGTATATACATAAACACATGTATAGTTGTAAACTAAGGGTCTGAAAGTGATTAACACACACACGTGTGGCCACACACAACCGTACGCCCCCCCCCCCCCCCCCCCCCCCCCCCCACACACACACACACACGCCCACACAAACGGTATCTGATCTGTTTTGCCACCAGGTGGCGCTTTCCACACCTTGATGTCTGTAACAAGTACTTAATCAAACACCTTGTAAAACAGTACTCTATAGAAGCCAATACTTTTGTAAGATGTACAGATAAGTCAAAATGAAAATGAACATCATGAAACACAAGCAATGGCATGTAATAAAGTATAGCGTGGGGGAAAGAAAATATGGTTTATAGTAGAGATACCCTCCAAACAAACTTGGAGCGACTAGGGTTTGTGTGTGTTTGAGAGAGAGACAGATAGCCAGAGAACGACAGAGACAGACAGACAGACAGATACAGAGACAGACAGGGGTCGTCAGAGAGAGACACGCGTGTCTCAGAGAGACACGCACATAGACAGTATACTTACAATTAGGCACGATTACAATTAAACGTTATAATTATAAACATGTGAGAACGGAGTAGAGACAGAAAAGGGCGTGGCTTGGGAACACGGTAGCTCTACTAAATCATCCGAGGTGAACACATCCAGCGCTTCCTGATTTGAACTTCTGTTTATGCGGCTGCAACAACTCCCTCCGTCACGCTAATGAAAACACAGCGCCTGCCGTTGTTCTCTGTCACAGTTCCCCCGTGACCTGTACTTTAATGTTGGCTCACGTCGTTTGGAAGGACTTCCTCTGATCAATGTCATCCAATTCTCTTACGGCCCCGGAGGTGATTATTATGTCTGCCAGACAGCCGTAAACAAAAGGCCTGGAAGTAGGCGGATGGCAATAGATGGACGGGAGGGAGAAAATAAGGAATATATGTGTTGATTCACTTGGAATGATATGACTTTGTGGATATGAAGATCAATCATTCTCTGCAACAATCAACAAAAACGGAACAAAAAGGGAATTGAAGCCAATTGTGCGACAACCTTTTGGTGAGAGAGTCCCACTTTACAAAATGAAATAACTGCGCCACTAGCTGACCGATGTGAAAACACAACAAGCCAATACTAATCATAAAGGAACATTTAAAAAAAAGTGAAGAGGTTTACGGAGCGTGGCACACAGATAAACCCATCTCTAATTCTACAAGGCGAGCTGATAAAGTCAAGTCTATAAAAACAGAAAAACAACAACAACAACGACGCCGTCAGATTAATTAACACTGGTTTTTCCAGCATCCTATTCATCCCCTCACTCCATCCCTTCCCCTTGTTCCCCCTCCTCAGCGCCAGCGGGCCTGGTCCCAAACAGCACTCATTACGGGGTCCTGAGGGACAACAGAGAGGGCCCTGTGAAGCTCTGCTGCGCCATTCATCAGAAGAGAAAGAAATACATCAACAACAAGAAGACGACATGAGAGGGATGAGGGGGGGGGGGGGGGGGGGGGGGTGGTGTCTGGCTGGGAGGCGGGGGGATTCAAGCTAGATGAAAAAGCAAATGAGTGCCAAAAAACAGTCAAAGATGCTGGCATGCGAAAAACTAAAAATGAGAAGGAGTGGGTGGTGAGGACCAGCTAATGGCGCTATGTTTGCCCGAAGCTAGCACTTGGCAAAGAGGTTAGAACCTAAGACCTGCAGAGTGGTGATTGTAAAGGCAAGCGAACACACACACACACACACACACACACACACACACACACACATTATGATGAGTCAACGCAGTGCTTTTCCAATGTTTTCTTTATAGTGCAAGGTCAAAGAGCTGGCCACTATGGGCACCCTTATTCACATTTCAAACAGCTAAACAAAGTTACCATTTACAAATAGACTGTGGCCGAAAACACCCACACACACAGTACTTGCACACACATACGTGCACACACAAACACACACACACACACACACACACACACACACACACACACACACACACACACACACACACACTCATACTCCACTCTTCAAGATGAGATGTCACCATGTTTGTGAATGATAGTGCCTTTTCATAAATCATGATGAAAATGCACTGAAAATAAACCTTACACATTATGAATGCACACACAGACACACACCCACAGACACACTCACGTGTCAACTGCTTGCCATGGGCCACGCATTAACAAAACACAGCACAAACGCTTTCTGTCATCCAGAGTCTCACGTGAGTGTTAACTGATCACCAACTACAATGTATCTCTCTACACGTCATATGTTGTCTAGGCTCTATAGTATCTATCTATCTATCCATCCATCTATCTATAACCATCTCTTTAACACTTCCATGAGCTGTGGAAAGATGAAATCATATCCCCTGATTCCACGTTGCATAACACTGTCTGTTTTATAAAGAGCCATCTAAAAAGTAATAGAAGCATTAATTGGATCTTCTACAGAGTGAGAAGAATAGTGATCTCTCGTAGTTCAGTTGGAATCGAATGTATGCGCAGACATACATGTGCGTTACCCCGATGCGCGGGGATGAATCACATACACACCGACGGACGCTATGAGGAAGATGAGGAAATCAGTGTAGGTGAGAGGTTAAAGTGATGCCATGATGTTCCTTATCGTCCTCAGATCTCCACGTTACCTCAGCTGCCCCGTTTCCTTTGTTAACTCCCCCCTCACACTCAGAGACCTGCACACACCCACATCCATACACACACACACACACACACACACACACACACACACACACACACACACACACACAGTCATACACACACACATACACACAGTCATACACACACATGCAAGCACAAGCACACACACAGATCCCATCCACAGAATACACATTTAGACACAGATGCACACATACACACACGAGTGGGTGGGATAGCGCCGTGTGTTCTGAAGTCATTAGGGAGACAATCTAAGTATTACAGCATGCATAGCCTACAGTTGACATTCGCCGCCAATGCAAACACAGCGACATCTGTTTTAATAATCCCCCTGCCGATCAACCCCAGAGGCTGGCCATGGGAAATGCACATGTTTACGTGAGGTCCTCGTAGCTACATATACCTTGAAGCATTACACATGCAGAATTAATCACACTGAAATATCAAATACCAAAGAAAGCATACACACATGAAGATTCATACACACACATGCGCACGGACGCAAGCGCACACACCACCGCAAGTGACACATATACTATTGATTCATTTAAATGGGCTGAATTCCATGTTAAATATGAGAAGGACTTCGAAAACTAACTTTTGGAAATGAAAAGGATGTTGATGCGGCTGATGCTAGGAGCTACACACAAGCTCACCGATTTAACAACGGACATAATAATAAGGATCCATAACCAAACACCATTGATAAAGCCATTTAGATTGTCTAACGATTCTGTGTTGTAGCCTGAGTTCTGATAGGCAGAGGTTTGCGAAAAAGCCACAAAAAGTGAAGACGGCGAGAGGACAGAGCGGGTGTAGGCAGGTTTTATGGGTAGGTTCGGACTGCAGCGCTCCAATTACACTGCTCTTAGTCCATTCCTGAGCATTTTACTGCTGTTCTCTTTAAACATCCTCCTTCTGATGCTCTCTCTCTCTCTCTTGCGTGTGTGAAAACAAAAACAGAAAGTCAGCCATGATGACTGGGCAGTCGTCTAGAAGCCAGCGAAACGTCTGCAAATACACCCCACCACACACAAATACAACCCACCACGCACACACACGCGCACGCACACACATTCCCACCACACACAAATACACCCCACCACACACACGCACGCACGCACACACACACACACACACACACACATTCACACACACACACACGCACTTGTCTACCATGTGCTACAGAAATTCAAAAGTGATATATGATGATACAGAAATAATACAAAGTAACAGACGATGCACGCACAAAAAACATAAATTCCGTGTTGTGTGGCAAAAGAAAAAGTGGCAAAGAGAAATGAGAGGAAATGTTTTAACTGTCATCTCTTAAAATCTCAGTTGGTGGGCCAGGGCCTGAATAAAATCAAAGAAAAAGAACATGCAGGCAGGGAGGCATGCTTGCTATAACTCAGATGTCATACAATTACATAATTACAGACCAGCTAGACGTGGTACAGTTGCAAATTGGATCCGATTCAGACTCATGACAGTCAGACATGGCTGTTAAAGACTTCATGATTCAGTTGGTGTTAGCCTGCTAGAATGCATAGCAACATTGTTAGCACAGCCAGCTCTAGATCTGAAGACTGGTATATTTGTTCTGAGGAAGAATAATGTATACCTTAGTGGGGTGGCTAGCAGGAAATGCAAATAGATGTGCAACACACAAACAACACATGTATTATTGAAATCTCTTACTGCAGATTGTTGTTTAAAAGAGAGAGCTAACTCCTGCTGACCCTAGACCCCAGCTTCACCCTAATGAACAGGCATGCACCTAAACACTGATTTAAAATATGTATGAAGAAAATGTATGAAAGGACCCAAAACAAGGGCAAGGTCAAAATAAATGACGACTACTCAGTGGTCTATCGCTGTTGTGGAATGTCCTCTGCTCCTGAGTCATGGCGTGTGTGACGACTAAATTAAAACATCTCCCAACTCCAGATGAAAGTCTGCCAACTTTGTCTCACGTCTTTGAACAAATTCAAAAGTTCCCCTTCACCATAAACAATTCGTCCAACTCATGAATATTAATATCCTCCATCGTTCAGGGGTGATATGAGATCAGCCACAAGGATGTGAGGCGTGCTGCGATTGTTTTTTTTATAACAGCGCAATGAGCAGATATATTATTAATATTAACTCAAACGGTTACGCTCCAATGAATATTTCACACAAGAGGCGCCAGGGAACAGAAGAGAATATGCATACCAAGTGGACAAGGAGGTAAAGTTTGGGGAAACTCAAAGGGTTCTATTCTCTCTTAACAAAAGCACCAGTGAATTACACAAGAATAATGGACTGCATTTATATAGCGCTTTTCTAACCACTGGCCACTCAAAGTGTTTTGCAATATTGACATACATTCACCCATTCATACACACACACATTCACACAGCGACGGTGGTGTCAGCCACGCAAGGCAACAGCCAGCTCATCAGGAGCAGTTAGGGTTAGGTGTCTTGCTCAGGGACACCTCGACACACAGCTAGGAGGAGCCGGGTATCAAACTAGCAACCGCATGCCGCCCCGAAGCTCTCTTGCAGCTCAGGTATCAAGTATTTCAGAAAGAAGATAAGAACCAAAGTACAAAATCAACCACATGATACGATTATCTCAATTTATGTTTAAGGTCATTCCATGGAACAATTATGCAACACCAAAAACATTCTGTTTTAAGTTACATGTGCACATAGAGAGAATTCATATGAATGAAACCTTGACAAAAAAAAAACTGAAAGGAAGTTAAAGCAATATTGCTTACGGTTTTGTAATTCCTAGCACTGATACCACTGACAAGGACCAAAGTGATTAAAGACTAGCCTATTACAAGTGGTTAACGGTTGCACTTCCTCATAACATTTGAGGTGATGTCATATTTGTTACACAGCTACATGGAGCAAAGCACTGTAGGTCTCTTGTAGTTTAGTACTACTACACACAACCACACACACACACACACACACACACACACACTTATACACATACACATACGCACACACACACACAAAAATGACCCGTTGCGAGGAAGGTAGAATTCCGACACAAAACAGAAAATTTGTCCAAATGAATTAAACTCCCAAAGGTTCCCTTTCCATCCCAACGACATCACTTCCTGAAAAGTGTTCCTCACCACGTTTCTCTCTCTCTCTCTCTCTCTCTCTCTCTCTCTCTCTCTCTCTCTCTCTCTCTCTCTCTCTCTCTCTCTCTCTCTCTCTCTCTCTCTCTCACACACACACACACTATGATGAGTCAACACAGTGCTTCTCCAATGTGTTTTTATAGTGCAAGGTCAAAGAGCTGGCCACTATGGGCACCATTATTCACTTTTCAAACAGCCAAATAAAGTTTACAAATATACAGCGGCAAAAAGAGAGAGAGAGATTGACGGACCAAGGGACAGAAAGAGACATACCACCAAATGTTTTCTTTTTAGTTCCCTGTAGTTTATGACTTTCAGTAATTACATACCTTTTGTAGACACTAGCAGGGGTAGGATATATTGTAGGAGAGAGAGAGAGAGAGAGAGAGAGAGAGAGAGAGAGAGAGAGAGAGAGAGAGAGAGAGAGAGAGAGAGAGAGAGAGAGAGAGAGAGAGAGAGAGAGAGAGAGAGAGAGAGAGAGAGATTGGGTGGGTGGTTGTGTGGGCATGCAAAGATTCTGAAACCAAAAGGGTGGCTTTAGAGCTCTGGAAGTGTGGAAGTGAGTTAAGCGTAAATTGAATACACACAGGCATGGGAACGGTTGTGGCATTCTAGAGAGTCAACAAGCATTACAAACTAGGTTAGTTGAATGCAGAAAAGTCCTATTACAAAAGTCATTACTATAGTCATTACAAATACAGAAAGACTATACAGTTAATCCATTAATAGAGACCCATTGCAAACACATCCAGGCATGTAACTGCAAATATTATCCTAATCCAAACAGCAGTGTAATATTCACTGCTGTTAGATTTGTTACTGTTACATAAAATACTGTTTCAAGCGTTTAATGTACTGTGACAATACTTTTGTTTTAAATTATTTGGCATTCTGGTGCAAGCTAAATCCGAACAAGTGTGTTCACGATGATGGCGGCTGATCAGCAACACGATGCCAACGATGCTGTACTCATTTAAACAAAACGTGGTTTCGCAAGGCTACTGTTGACTCTGTGGCCCCATACATGTCACTGCACATACACACACATAGACCAGGCCTGCAAACCACTCGCCTGAGCATATTAAACAGGGCGGGGACAGCAAAGTGGTGCGCTTCAACAATTATACTGGTTAATAGTTTAGTTTAAACGTGTATTTTTTAACAACAGAAAGTAATGTACAAGGCACTAGAAAAATGTGTTCATTCAAACTACTTTTACTGTGGTAGAGTGAATAGACAACAGCAATGTGTAGAAAGAGAAGCGACACAGCCATCCCTAGAAACGAATCCATCATATATTTAGCCGACCAGAATCCCAGCTATTTATCAGAACAGCTAATCTGTTGGTCGCTATCTCTAATAATATAATCTCACACTTTTACTGTCTGAAGAGGATTCTTTCAAATCACAGATGGCTTTGACTTAATTCAGATTCTCATTTCGAGAACGAAACTGGTGTCCATAACTCACATTTAGGTCTCGTTTCCAACAAGCTACTGTTCTCTTGTTTGGATACAAGCTTATAGCAGCTAGCTTGTATCCAAACAAGCTACTATGAAAAGTCAGTCTTGCTAAATGATCACGGATCAAGGCTACCTGAGTGTAACAGGCCTATACGTGATTAGCAGCATTAGTGGTCATTTGGCTAACGCTAACCCAATGCTAATGCTGCTAGTGCCATCCTGCTATAGTGCCCTAAATACAAATGCAAGAAGCTTTCATTAATTCCACGTGTGAACAGCATGTTGATTTCTTGCCATTTTCATCTCAATTACTAAACAGTATCGTACAAGCGTTTATCAATTTGAGTCCAGATCCAAACGTGCAACAATTCTCTCTCACTCCATCTGTCCATCTTTCTGTGTTAGAAATGCTGGCAGACATTCCTCCTGAACTACTCCCGTCTCCCCACCCCCCACCCCCACCCCCACCCCCACCAGCAGCAGCACCACCAGCAGCACCAGCAGCACCCCCACCACCGGCACCACCCCCACCTGGGGAAGGGCCCCTTCCAGCAGACGCTTTATAATTCCTGGCCGGCGTTAGGAGTAATCCCTCCTCTACGGCCGATCTGAGCCGACTTCCTTCCCAACAGCTGCTGGCTGGGCCGCTCGCTCTAATAATAGGACAACAATGCAAACCCTCGCCGTCCCCACGCCCAGCCACACAGGGCCCGCCGGCTCCCCAAAGCTCCAGGAACCTCTACGGCGTTGTGTAGGTTAGGTTTCATTAGTGTTGTTTGGTATGTAGAGAACGGAAGACTTCACTGAGTTTGTGAAAGCAACTGTGATGCATGGCAACCCCCCCTCCCCAACCCCCCCCACCAAGACCCTTAATGTCAAAGTGTATGGATTGTAAGTGATGAACTGTGCTACTGCAGTACACTTTACTCTGTAATTACGCTGTAATCATAACGCTTTTAATATACAACGCTGAAGTTGCAAAGGCTTATTGACACCTACTACATGTGTCTTAAATAACATCAAGGAGCATGGAGACATGGTAAAGTAACTGGTTGACTAGATTTTCATCAGTCCTCTCTGTCTCTCTGTCTCTGTCTCTCGCTCTCTCTCTGTTGCTACCGACTATGGTAGTTCTACATCACAAGTGACCAATTCTTTGTTGCCAGAGTTCTCTGTCTAATATTATCTGGCTTCCCTCATTGTTTTCTATTTGATGCAAATCCCCTTCCATCTGCGTGAGCCTCTCTTCCGATTCTCTCTCTCCCTCCCTCTCTCTTTGTCTGACAGACGACAACACGCAGTCTGGTTCTCTGCCGCACGTGAACTGAGTCCTTCCACACCTCCTTCTCTCACTCTCTCTCTCTCCTCCCTCCCTCCCGCCGCCACCATTCGACTAAGAAAGCATTCCCACTGAAGAAAACCAAACGACCTCCAACGCAGATTGCTTCAACCAGCCCACTGCTCACTGGCCATGGATGTTGTGTCCTAGAACAGTGGGCATTAAAGAAAAGGCAAAAGTGTTGGTAGGTACATACCTCAGATAAGGTCCCGGTCCGGCAATAGCAACGGGAGGAATGCCATCCTTAATCCATGTTAAAAAGCATTCGCGAAACCTGAAAACAAACCTGGCAAAGTTGTCCTCCCCCGTCAGCCTCCCACTCTCTCTCTCCCTCTCTCTCTCTATGTTCTGTTCATTCAGCGCGCAGTAGCTGCCGACTGAGAAAGTATGCGAGTGTAAGCTCCATGTGCGTACTTGACTGTGTGTGCGTGTGTGAGAGTGTGAGCGGTGTGTGTGTGTCGAGGTGTGTGTGAGCAGGGTCCTGCAAGGGGGGGGGGGGGGGGGGGGGGGGGTGGTGTTGGGGGGTGTTAGACCACTCTGCATGAGCCGGGGTTGAAGGTCCCTCCTCCTCTCCCTCCACTTCCCCCTCCACCTCTCGCTTCTCCTCCCCCCCTCCTCCTCCCTTGTTCTCGGGAGCTCAGGGAGGGAGAAGGCACACACTCTGACACAGGGCAGCAGCAGAGCGAGCTCCGTCTCTCTCGGCCGGTCTCCACCGTCCTCGCTCTCCTCCAACAACACATGCCTGGAACTTCTCCGCTCTTCTATCCACTGGATAAAAGTGGAAGAGAGCAGTTGTGTGTGTGTGTGTGTGTATTTGTGAGTGAGTCTGTGTTTCTTTCTGTGTCTCTGTGTGTGTGAGAGTGGATGCATGAGCAGACACACACACGCACACACGCAAGCACACACACGCACACGCACATGCGCACACGCGCGCGTGTGTGAATACCGTTGTGCTCCAATGCCCCAGGCTGAGAGGAGGCGGGACTTAGAGTTCGTGGAGTTGAATTCCTGCAGCACAGTCGACCAATAGGGGACTTTGTTGCGGTTTACAGAGAGACCGCGGGGCCTGGCCAGGGCTTACTGCTGCTCTCCAGCTTTAAAGCATTAGCTGGACGGTTCTGCCACAAGTTGTGAGCCCGAATCTTAAATAGCCCCACGGACAAACAACTATTACTGCCGAAAATATCAGTTTGAACGTAACCAATTCAACTTTTTTTGGAAGACACAGTTCCACAGATTGTATCGGATGTGAATAAAGTAACACTGTGATCGGGTGGATACTTCAACAACGACAAACAAAATGGAGTTATTGATGAGAGTCATGTTTTCTAGACATGTAATCTCTCTTTTGCCTACAGAGAAGGCTAGGACAAAGGGGGAAGCCAGATTTCATTTTCTGTGATTCCCAACCTCATGAAAACAGGAAGTAGAACAAGAGTGTTTTTCTGTCTTCCGCCGAAGAGTCGAGGATGGGCTGTGGGAGAGTTTCACATACCTCCTGCCTGATCAACGCTCTCGCGTTTCTGATTCTATAGAAAGACATTTGTCCACAGAAGAGGGACAGACTACCTCCAACACCCCCCCCCCCCCCTCTTCACATGCTCCCAGGCACAAACTGAGATTTGGTTTACCTCATCCCCCCTGCTCCCCCGGGTCAGAGTGTACCATGAAACACCTCTCTCTCTCTCTCTCTCTCTCTCTCTCTCTCTCTCTCTCTCTCTCTCTCTCTCTCTCTCTCTCTCTCTCTCTCTCTCTCTCTCTCTCTCTCTCTCTCTCTCTCTCTCTCTCTCTCTCTCTCTCTCTCTCTCTCTCTCTCTCTCTCTCTCTCTCTCTCTCTCTCTCTCTCATCCTGTCCAGTCTCATCAAAACTCCAAACTTTCCCAACACTTCTTTTCCCCCCGGAATCGTAACATCTGTTGCTTTTCCAGAGAAACGGGTCTTATGCGTTATGTTGAAACATGAAGGACACTGATAAACAGAGTTTTGCTTCTCTCGCAGAAGTTTGAAGTACTTAATGTGTCCGTGTGATTTAAGAGAACATAGCGTCGGTTCTCCTCCACTTGTGCAGAGGATTAAGGACATGCATTCAGTTATATAAGTTGTGCTGCTTCAATATGTAGTCTGTTCAGTCTATTAACAATCCTACTCATTGTGTTAGTAGACGCTTTTCCTCTATATGTGACCGATGGATGGAGGAAGGGAACGAACGAAAGGAGGTAATCAAGGGAGGAAGAGAGGGAGGGAGGAAGGATGGAAGGAAGAAAGGAAGGAAGGGAGGGAGGGAGGGGGAAGAAGAGTGACGACTGGAGGCTGTGGGGCTGGGGGAGAGAGGGGGAGAGAGGGGGTAGATGGTATGCGGCCTATAGGGTTACACAGGGACACAAAGAAGCTCCTCCAGGGTCAACAGCTCCCAAAGGAAGCTCTGACACACCTCCTCCTCTTCCTCTTTTATTATCATCCCTCTCATCCTCCTGGCCACCCTTCTGTCACTTACACACTCACACACACCCCACCTCCTGTTCCACACACTCGATTTATTCTCTGGTCGTCTAGCAAGGCCTTTCGTTTTTATCCAACGCTCACATGACAACGGGAACTTTGGAAACATCTCATGAATGAGAAGACAGGTGCACCTCGGCCTCTTGCTCAAAGACGCCCCTGGGCCGATTCCCACTGGATCAGGCGCTGCTCCAGTGTGAGAGGGAGGGGGGGGGGGGGGGGGCATTATCTCCTTCAACCTATCTCCCCCCCATCCATAATAAAAATACCCCTCTAACCCCCCCACCCCCCCCCCCCCCCCCCCCCCCCCCCCCACTCCCCCACCCCCCCCACCCCCCCCCCCCCCCCCCACCCCCCACCCCCCCCCCCCCCCACCCCAAAAAGACATTAACCCTACAACCCACCCCCCCCCCCCCAGAAACATACCCTCCCCCCCCCCCCCCCCCCCCCCCCCCCCCCCCCCCCCCCCCCCCCCCCCCCCCCCCCCTATCAGAGCCGAAGAGCCTCGTGGTCCCAAGACAAGACGCTTCCAGCAGCAGTCTGCTAAAGTATAGGGATGCTGGGGGGGGGGGGGGATCTTTAAAGGAGGTGTGGTTGGACAAATAAACATAGCCAGGGTGGGTGGGTGTGGTTGGAGAACGCTGGTGCCAGGATAAAAACAAGTCGGTCGAGTCTATTCCCGTATGGAGGGTGGACGTGAACCCCACACAGCAACACCGGCCAGCGAGGGACTGTTGTAAGAATGATGGCGCGGCGCGGTGTGTGTGTGTGTGTGTGTGTGTGTGTGTGTGTGTGTGTGTGTGCGTGTGAATAAATCACGTGTCCGTTCTTCGATGAATATTGGCAACAGACTATTGAGGCGGCCATCAATTCCCGTCCTCAATGTGCCAGATATGGACCGTTTCTGTTGCTTGTTGCAAAGCGTTGCAGCTAGCTTTAAATCTAGGGCTTCATAACGCTCGGTGTAAACCCACCCGTCACAGACGCTGCGTCCATATTTTGTACCGTCTAGGATTCCAACCTGCGGTCCTATGCTACGTGTCGTGTTATGTCCCTCTGTCTTTCAACCAACCTTCCTGGCTGTCTTCATTGTTCTGTCCATAAAGTAGAAAATGTAGTCCTTCCCACTGGAAAGCTGAAACCGTGAGTTTACTCTCTGTACAGTTGCCATAGTGACTTTCCTTAACCGTTAAATCTCATAGCTGGCCTAGCAAAAGATAGGATTTGTATCTTAAACACATTGTAGGGCAGCAGTGGTGTCCAGTGAAGGCCTACATACAGACTGAGTCTTCTGAAGTCCACATAGTAGGACAAAGATAATGATACTGTATACCGATAGACAGATACAGAAAATCAGAAAGGTGTTTATTATACTCACCCGCACACACGCGTGCACACAGACACACACGAGGGAAAAAACAGTCCGCAGAATGACCCACTGCCTACGCTGTAATTACCTGCCCTGATTTCTTGCTCTACTTAAGGCTTAGATGCAAAAATCCCTGAATCTTTCCACAAGGAGAACGCATGTAAAACAACTTAACACTTCTATGCGGATCTTCTGTCCTATTTGTGTAGCCTATGTTTATACATATTATATTAGATATACATATTTGAAGTATGGCATCATCAATACATTATGCACACCACTATCAATTCAACCTTCGAACATTGATGTAGGAAATATTGCGATTCACCAAGGTTCGTCTTTTTTCACCCTGAGCATATTTTCGAACTGCCATGTGGGTATTTACGCTTTTTATAAATAAAGTTGTACATGGGGCATGCCGGAATGTGAACAGCTGCCCTGTTGGGAGACAAAAGCCCTTGTGTTTAATACGTGGGATCCAGGCCCGGCCACGTGTCCCTTTATGGCAAGTGCTTCTCAAAGGGAAACCCAATTAAGACTACCTCAACCTGCCATCTCTGAGCCTAACGGTTCAGAGCATAGGCCAGCACAAAGCCCCCGTGAAACCACCGAAAACAACATTGTTTGAGCCTGCTGTTAGCCTATCTACCATTCAGCATAGATAGATAGAGATCAACGCCAGACAGACAATTTGAGTAGATTCCTTGAAAATACTAAATAATGATTCAGTAAGCATCTAATGACTAATAAGCTATTTTAAGGCGAGCACCCCCCATCATTAGCAGTGTGGGGAGAGGTCACGGTCTTAAAAGCAGTTTGGAAAGGCAGACAGGTATAGTGCTAGATGATGACGCTGCAGTTGTACAACACACTGTCCCAGGGGAGGCCATTTTGGACTCGCCCCATCGGTCAACAACTAAGACAAAAGGAGAGAGGATAAACAAACTGCTGATTGGAATAAGCTTGCTTTGTGGCTCCGGCATGACATCTTGATTACTATCTCACAGGAAAAGGATAAGTAGTGTATAGGCTCACTTCCCGCTCACCCCCGTCGTCACACACACACACACACACACACACCCACACACACAGTGCTAAACAACAACAATTAAAACAGCTAATCTCACCAAAAAAGGACCAACATACCATACAGTAAATACACACTAACCCCAATTCATTCTACATTATAACACACAGGAAGGACTCAGTTAGTGTAGAGTGTTCTACATGTGATCGTTCCCTTGGAATCTTAACATCCATTTTCCTTTCAAGTCTTTTCCTCCACCCGGGTTTGTTGACAGACAGTAGTCCTCTCGGCAGGGGGGTCTTTCTGACAAATGGGGGGCCAAAAGGTGTCGGGGGTCATTGTTGGTTCACTTCTCTGGGGTCCCATCCTAGCAAGGAGGGGGGCTGTAATGCTTGAATGTTGATTAGCATTTATATGACAACAATGGCTATCGCAACGTGAAGATTATCCCGTTCGGTCTTCAATTTGTCAAACCTAAATTGTGAAAAATGAGTCTCGTCCTGGGAATAGATTGCATTAAAGTGCGCCTACTGTTAAATCTGTCATTGTGTGTGTGTGTGTGTGTGTGTGTGTGTGTGTGTGTGTGTGTGTGTGTGTGTGTGTGCGCGCACATCACGCGGGGATGTTTTTGAATGTGCAAAATCCATGTGCTTCCATGTTTTACATAACATCAAATAAATAAGTATGTGTAGATTGACAAAATGACAAATGACCTGTGCATTCACTGATAGCTGTGGTATTTATTTTAAACCTAGACCATAA
>JACYXH010000053.1:472959-657959 GCA_026745465.1 Lota lota
AGAAGAAGAAGAGGAAAGCTCTGGGATTTGAGTTTGAATTTTATTGAGCTGTCATTGTTCGTCCCAAGACGACCCCTCGTTTGGATCCCCATATCGCCCCCATGAGGACAAGATGAAGAGGGACTGGTGGGAAATGCTGTAGAATATATTATGATATATATACATATATATATATATATATACATATATATATATACATATATATATATACATATATATATATATATATATATATATATAAGTACACATTTTGGGGTTTCATTTGTGAAACCCATTTATTATATGTTATGTGTGTCTGTGCGTGTGTGTGGCTTGTCAGTGTGTGCTGTGCGTGAGTTGTGAGAACATATTTGTGATTGCTCTTTCATAAGAGTGTGCTCGGATGCACCCAGCAGAACAAGTTTGTGCCTGACTGTGATATCTGTTAATGTGTGTTAAGCGCAGAGGCCTCAGGCCATGATCATAGATTTGTATATGGACACGCGGAATATATTGGGTGATACAGACAGGCAGAACACATCCCTCTCCCTGAAGTGAAGTATGCCATATTTAAATGGCCCCCATGTGTTTGGCATTACCGGTGGATGCTTGACGCATGATTAGGTAAAAACTATTTTGGAGAACATCGTGAATCTCTGGCCTGGTATCTACCACACTGATCACATATTGGTTTTTGGTGTTTTTGTGTGTCAAGCTCAAGGTATAGACAATGAATAGAAAGAATATAAGGTTACCACAAGTAATGGTGCGCTGGCCATAATGTGACAACCAAAGGACATAGGAGTGTTGCCTTGGGCTATGAAGGGGTATTACCCAGTTAGCATCATCGGACGACTTTCCATTCATTTATGATCCACTGTATATAGTACAACAGGTCTTTCTATAAATCAGCGGGCGCAGAGTTTAAACAGTAGGTAAAGTGCTTGAATGATCGTATTGGTCATAGCTGACAACAATTGTCCTCACTATAAGGTTTAAGTGGTTTAGTGGTGATTTAAATTAGTTGTTAAGATATGCAATCTATAGAAGAGGTTATAGGTTCCTGAATACCATCATGGAGCCGTGGGGAAGTTGTGGAGTATCTCTGGTACAGTTGTAAAAAGGCCCCATAATTACTCCATAATCAGCCGGCTGTCTGAGTGTTTTTCCCCTGAGAGAGCGCACCTTCGCTCAGACGAAGAACTCAGCCGTCCACCTAATAATCCAACCTTATATTTAGCATCTAATTGTATCCACATTTTGTATACGTTTTAAAGAGCTAAATCAAACATGTCACACCAGTGTGTGAGTCTCTCTCACTCTATTATTTTGGAATACATTCATGACATGATATGAATCATATGCCACTTTAATACAACTCAACCATCCATCCAAGAGAATGGAGTGTTGATCCTGAAACAGTGTCCCTTCTGAACAGGAAGCCCGGGCTATCAGGCAGGAAGTCAGGTATTCTTACAGAGAGGCTAAGGAGCAACTGAAATAAACACACTCGGAGGATGTTGCACAACCGTCTAGAGCAGCATGTCGATTGAATGAGAGAAGGGGCCAGGGGTCTTCGTAGCTAGCGTTTCTTCCACAAGTCAGTGGCCAACCTATTGATGGCTAGGTGCAAGTGTATTCATATAATATTCTAGTGATTATTCCCATAATGCTTTGCTCTCTGCCAGTTTTTTGCCGCTACCAAAGCCAAACAAAACCTTTACCTAATCTTTAGCATTTCTAAGCATGAATGAATAGCCTAAATCCCTACCTGAAAGGAACCATTGTGAATGCATATTTCAGGTGGTAGAATAACCACCTGAAATATCTTTAATATGCCATGTGAAAAGGGGTCTCCTCCGATGTTATTTCATTGATGTTATCAAGGGGGATTATGGACCTAGTTCCATTTTCCTACAGAAACAAATATGACCACTATAACACCCTTGCTAATATTAACATGTATATACTGTGATATTGCATGGCTTGGCTGCGTATGATATAATTGTGACTGATGAGATTTGATCAAAAACAACATACCATAGAGTTAATGTATAATTGAGCAAAGACAAGCACTCCATCTAGTGGTTGAGAAGAGAACAGCAGTTTGAAGACTTGTGCTGGTAGATATGATATGTGCTGGTAGATATGATATGTGCTGGTAGATATAACATAGCCTAAACAAAATTGTGACTGAGTTTTTTGTGATATGAGGAAGACATAACCCAGATATGTTAAGAGAACAAGATGATGGTGGTAGGGTTGCGGGCGGTTTTAATTCTGAAAATCAACCGCCTCACTACCGCTTACAGAATGAGATCCGGTGCCAATTCTCAAACAAACACAACCTATTTCTAACATTATACCTCAATTTAACAACCTCTAACATCATACGTCAACGTAACCATTTCCCAGCCTAATATATCTAAACGTAAAAGATGTAGCATCACATCACCTTTCACTATATATTATAATGTGACATTATAACTTCAATGAAGCCAAAATATAATGATCAATACCCACACTATCCTAAACGTAGGTGTTGGATAACACTGCCTGACTTATTGACACTTAGATCATCACTGCTAATAATACCTAAACCGTTTGTTTCCCAATTTCTCTCTCCTCTTAAACATCTTCTCATTTAAATTCATAGCCACATTTAAATGAGCTAACGGTACCACTCGCCACCACCAAGCAAAGTAGGCAGCGTTTCCCAGCGGACCGTAGGCAAATAAAAACTACAAACGTGTCCGCCGCAGCAGGAGCATTCTATTGTGATGACTCACCGCTCTCTGTGGACAGCTGGCTGTGGAACTCTGGGAATTGTGTTTCCACAGGGACACTTATCGTGCGTCTCAGGAGTCGGACCTTGCAGGAGTCATACTGCCTCTCCTGGAGGAAACCAAAGAAAAGCAAGAAAGGGATATATTTGTCAGTTTTCACCAAAATGAATCATATTTTTTTTCATATCATTGCCTGAATTGTGGCAGTCGAAAGAGACTCGACTGTAAAAGGTAACTGACATGTAAAACTACCAAACATCTTACACAGTATTGACACTATAGGCCTACATAGGCTGCTCATATTCATGGTTGAGATTATGAGATTACAGAATGCAGGCTGGCTTCTGCCATAACTCTATGAACTGAATCTAATCCAAATTCTAATTCCATCAGAGATAAGGAGCATGGGGCCGACGTTGACCAGGGCCACAGGAAACTGGTGAACGAATGTGGACGGACAGGTGAGCACATTAGTTTACTTTAGTTGAGTTAGTCAATTTATGCTTTTTTATGTTTAGAGAAGGACACATAGTTTGTGTTGCTAAATTTGTCGCAATGTGTCACACCCTGAGAAAGACAATTACCTAACCAACTTCATGGCTCTACACACACACACACACACACACACACACACACACACACACACACACACACACACACACACACACACACTTTATGATTAGTGTGCTATTCATTACAACTCTGTCCCTTTACGTGCATCTAGTGGACAATAGCTTCAGTGATTCTGATTAATGAGGGCCAAGGGCCAGCGATCCGCATTAAAACCCAGTGTCAGAGTGTGTACCTCTGCCTGGTGCTGTTTATCTTCACTCCAGTGGCAGGTGTATAATACAAGCACAGGTGTTGCTTTGATAAAGACTGACTAAAGAGAACGGTTGGTTTGGGTTAGACAAAAGACAAGGAGTTGCGACAAGGTGTTTCTTAAGGGTAGTGATAAGAGTTTATCGAACGCGGACATTACTGTCCAAGGCAACGCTATAATTCTCCCTCTGGGTCTGTCCCTGTGATAGTGCTTTGTCATAAGCAACGTTTTTATTGTGCGTGTGTGTGTCTATGTGTGTGTCTGTGTGTGAGTGTGTGTGTCTGTGTGTGTGTGTTTGTATACATGGTATACGAGGTCAAAAGACAAGGTTACCCACCAGCATTAGGAGGACTCTCGGATTACGAGGACAATTGCCTTGTCCTCGTAAACCTTGGTGAACAAAGCATGTTATTTGACTGTAGAACACAAAATGTAATGAAAAGAAGGTTCAATTCAGAAATATATGAAGATAGGGTCGCACTCATGTATATATGAAAACTGATAGAACACCCCTCATGAAGTTATAGACGTTTAAGAAATTGACCTTTTAAACCATGATGTGTATGTGTATCATAATGATACGCCCCCTACGGCACCTTTTGGTAGTGCAGAATTTATACACAATGGCGGGAGATTATACACCATTTCGCGCGAGATTTTTTTTTGCTTGCAAAGAAGGCGTTCCCCGGAGCTTCACGTCTCGCATTTGGTGTGGAGCGAACAGCTGATGGAGTATTAACCATAAGCAATTCAAAAGTAAGTCCTTAATTTACTTCAAGTCTATCTTAAATGTTGATTTAATGCATGCGTACATGATTATATCTCTGTGTTATTGGTATTATATTATGTTTGGTTGACATTGGTCTAACATTAGCAATGTTCGATTTGCGATATATGTTGCGATTTGCTTGGCTGCACAATACAGTGTCTTTACATGCGTATGTATTACATGAGTACATAACTATATCTCAGTGGTATTCATAGAACTGTATTATTTGTATTAAAATCAGCAAATGCATGTTACTGTGCATTGAAGGTTAAGTCGTCGGCGCATTACATAGCTAGTTATGTGTTCGTTAGATGTGAAAACTAACGTTAGCAATTATACAGCAGTCTAGGCTGGAAAACGATAGCAAGTTGACTTTTATAAATGAATGATTACGCTATTTGACCGATTTACTTGGTTGTATAGTACAGGCTGTCTTAACATATGCGTAAGCATTGAACAGTGAAAAAGATCGCTACGTTATAGATTCAGACCATGTTGTAAGGTCAAGCTTCTTAAAGGCGATCTATCATCATCCCGAACCTAATATCCTAATAATCATCAAAGTAAAAAGGGTCCACAATTATTTCCAACACGAAAAAGGTACCTAATCAAATGCAATGTTTTGTTTTTATTACTTTGTATTACTTTTGATGGCACTCTGTCTTAGTGGACCAAAGCATCAGCCCTCATACCCAGCCAACAGGTTGAACCTGTACTAAATGGGTTGCACCTGATCCTTTTCCATTAGTGGCCTTACAGTAGCCTAGATGATCAGTTGCCGACAGTTCACCCATTACATCATTCGTTTAATCTAATATTTCAACAAACTTGGTCAGTCGGGGCTGTCTTAATACATTTCTTTTTCCTATAAACGGGAGCTTTAAGCAATAGACTCACACAATGGCCAGATTCATAATCCTACAGCAACAACAGCTAATGGAATGAACAGCATAAGCTATCATGTGCATGTGAAACAAAAACTGTCTATTACAGCCTCTTGTACCCGGTGTTTATAGATACAGAGAGCTACAGTAGCATGCCACATGAGCCAGGATATTAATGTTTTGTGGATGTTTTTTAAGACTAGATTATCTGTGCGCACTGCTCCCTGCCTGCTATTATCACAATCCAAATAGTATGTTGGTTTGTTGGTTTTGTTGATTTTGTTGCTTTTTCTTTGTGACTGTGTTATATTTCTTTACTTTAGTGAATAGAAGAATTCGGACCAGGGGTCAGGGACTGACTCCTATCCAGGATGCGGAATTTCATATCAAGTTAGGGAGAGACAAGGAAAACATTTATTCAAAATGGATAAATGACACCAAAGGTAAGTGTGTGTCTATAACCTGATCTGCAGTAGTATCAAGACCTCTTGAACTGTACACATATGCACCTCCTGATTTGTGTCCTACATTTTACATGATGCCCCAGGGCTAACATCTTTATTATCCAATCAGATTCAATTTAAACCTATGACATCACCAAAAGCCAAGCCATTGCAGCTCACCACTACAATCTGCATGTATTTTTACTAATTTACTTTATTTCTGTTTGTGGTCTCTTCCATAGCCCTTATGTAAGATTATTCCATTGTAGATTATATTCATAATTATTGGCCGATACCAATGTGGTCACCATTACATTGTTCACCCCTAAAGTATGCATTGTGTACGCTCAGACAATATCAGACAACGGTAATGTGAATACTGTCTGACTTCCATTGCACGTGATTGAACACTTCTGTTTAAGAAGACATGGTTTTGTGAACTAGGATTGGCTAATATATTTGAGAGGATGCACTAATGTGACTCTCAATTAATGTTGTTTTAGTAATTGACTGTATTATTGTCTTGTCTGTATTCTATATCTAAGCTGTTCTCATTGTAGAATAGATATTACAGTAGAATTGCATATGGTTTCTGTATAATCTATATTTTTGTGAGAAAACCAGCTGTTTTTAATTGTAATGTCTACATGTATATGCAATGTGTACGCCCAGAATATCAATTTTTCCCTTCAGAGCATGATGTCTGGATCTCAACAACATATCAAGTGGACCTCTGGTGTGATTGACAACCCCATGGAAGACTGTGAGGTAGGCTGTATAGACTGCTATGTGTACTGGAGTTTAGGATTTTACATAGTTAATCCACATCAAATAGATGGACCCTCAGATCTCTGTTTTACCATGGTTTGATTTAGGAGGAGTTCATGTAGTTAACACTATGGCCTGTGTATGTCAGACTGCATCATGTTTGTGTATATTTGATTATGGTTTATTAGGACATGGTTGGGGTTAGGAGGACTTCATGTAGTTAACACTATGGCCTGTGTATGTCTGACTGCATCATGTTTGTGTATATTTGATTATGGTTTATTAGGACATGGTTGGGGTTAGGAGGACTTCATGTAGTTAACTCTATGGCCTGTGTATGTCAGACTGCATCATGTTTGTGTATATTTGATTATGGTTTATTAGGACATGGTTGGGGTTAGGAGGACTTCATGTAGTTAACATTATGGCCTGCGTGTCAGACTGCATCATGTTTGTGTAAATCCTATTATGGTTTAACAGGACATTGGTTAATTTACTAGGAATAAATGTACTTAACGCTATGGGCAAAAGAGAGGGCAATAATTAAGTAACTGCTGGTGTAGTGCTGTGTTACAACGGTAATGTGAATACTGGCCAACTTCCATGGCACACGATTGAATACTTCTGTTTAAGAAGACATGGTTTTGTGAACTAGGATTGGCTAATATATTTGAGAGGATGCACTAATGTGACTCATTTAATGTTGTTTTAGTAATTGACTATTATTGTCTTGTCTGTATTCTATATGTAAGCTGTTCTCATTGTAGAATATATATTACAGTAGAACTGCATATGGTTTCTGTATAATCTATATTTTTGTGAGAAAACCAAATGTTTTTAATGGTAATGTCTACATGTATATGCAATGTGTACGCCCAGAATATCACTTTTTCCCTTCAGAGCATGATGTCTGGATCTCAACAACATATCAAGTGGACCTCTGGTGTGATTGACACCCCCATGGAAGACTGTGAGGTAGGCTGTATAGACTGCTATGTGTACTGGAGTTTAGGATTTTACATAGTTAATCCACATCAAATAGATGGACCCTCAGATCTCTGTTTTACCATGGTTTGATTTAGGAGGAGTTCATGTAGTTAACTCTATGGCCTGTGTATGTCAGACTGCATCATGTTTGTGTATATTTGATTATGGTTTATTAGGACATGGTTGGGGTTAGGAGGACTTCATGTAGTTAACACTATGGCCTGTGTGTCAGACTGCATCATGTTTGTGTAAATCCTATTATGGTTTAACAGGACATTGGTTAATTTACTAGGAATAAATGTACTTAACGCTATGGGCAAAAGAGAGGGCAATAATTATGTAACTGCTGGTGTAGTGCTGTGTTACAACGGTAATGTGAATACTGTCTGACTTCCATGGCACACGATTGAATACTTCTGTTTAAGAAGACATGGTTTTATGAACTAGGATTGGCTAATATATTTGAGAGAATGCACTAATGTGACTCATTTAATGTTGTTTTAGTAATTGACTATTATTGTCTTGTCTGTATTCTATATGTAAGCTGTTCTCATTGTAGAATAGATATTACAGTAGAACTGCATATGGTTTCTGTATAATCTATATTTTTGTGAGAAAACCAAATGTTTTTAATTGTAATGTCTGCATGTATATGCAATGTGTACACTCAGAATATCAATTTTTCCCTTCAGAGCATGATGTCTGGATCTCAACAACATATCAAGTGGACCTCTGGTGTGATTGACAACCCCATGGAAGACTGTGAGGTAGGCTGTATAGACTGCTATGTGTACTGGAGTTTAGGATTTTACATAGTTAATCCACATCAAATAGATGGACCCTCAGATCTCTGTTTTACCATGGTTTGATTTAGGAGGAGTTCATGTAGTTAACACTATGGCCTGTGTATGTCAGACTGCATCATGTTTGTGTATATTTGATTATGGTTTATTAGGACATGGTTGGGGTTAGGAGGACTTCATGTAGTTAACACTATGGCCTGTGTATGTCTGACTGCATCATGTTTGTGTATATTTGATTATGGTTTATTAGGACATGGTTGGGGTTAGGAGGACTTCATGTAGTTAACTCTATGGCCTGTGTATGTCAGACTGCATCATGTTTGTGTATATTTGATTATGGTTTATTAGGACATGGTTGGGGTTAGGAGGACTTCATGTAGTTAACATTATGGCCTGCGTGTCAGACTGCATCATGTTTGTGTAAATCCTATTATGGTTTAACAGGACATTGGTTAATTTACTAGGAATAAATGTACTTAACGCTATGGGCAAAAGAGAGGGCAATAATTAAGTAACTGCTGGTGTAGTGCTGTGTTACAACGGTAATGTGAATACTGGCCAACTTCCATGGCACACGATTGAATACTTCTGTTTAAGAAGACATGGTTTTGTGAACTAGGATTGGCTAATATATTTGAGAGGATGCACTAATGTGACTCATTTAATGTTGTTTTAGTAATTGACTATTATTGTCTTGTCTGTATTCTATATGTAAGCTGTTCTCATTGTAGAATATATATTACAGTAGAACTGCATATGGTTTCTGTATAATCTATATTTTTGTGAGAAAACCAAATGTTTTTAATGGTAATGTCTACATGTATATGCAATGTGTACGCCCAGAATATCACTTTTTCCCTTCAGAGCATGATGTCTGGATCTCAACAACATATCAAGTGGACCTCTGGTGTGATTGACACCCCCATGGAAGACTGTGAGGTAGGCTGTATAGACTGCTATGTGTACTGGAGTTTAGGATTTTACATAGTTAATCCACATCAAATAGATGGACCCTCAGATCTCTGTTTTACCATGGTTTGATTTAGGAGGAGTTCATGTAGTTAACTCTATGGCCTGTGTATGTCAGACTGCATCATGTTTGTGTATATTTGATTATGGTTTATTAGGACATGGTTGGGGTTAGGAGGACTTCATGTAGTTAACACTATGGCCTGTGTGTCAGACTGCATCATGTTTGTGTAAATCCTATTATGGTTTAACAGGACATTGGTTAATTTACTAGGAATAAATGTACTTAACGCTATGGGCAAAAGAGAGGGCAATAATTATGTAACTGCTGGTGTAGTGCTGTGTTACAACGGTAATGTGAATACTGTCTGACTTCCATGGCACACGATTGAATACTTCTGTTTAAGAAGACATGGTTTTATGAACTAGGATTGGCTAATATATTTGAGAGAATGCACTAATGTGACTCATTTAATGTTGTTTTAGTAATTGACTATTATTGTCTTGTCTGTATTCTATATGTAAGCTGTTCTCATTGTAGAATAGATATTACAGTAGAACTGCATATGGTTTCTGTATAATCTATATTTTTGTGAGAAAACCAAATGTTTTTAATTGTAATGTCTGCATGTATATGCAATGTGTACACTCAGAATATCAATTTTTCCCTTCAGAGCATGATGTCTGGATCTCAACAACATATCAAGTGGACCTCTGGTGTGATTGACAACCCCATGGAAGACTGTGAGGTAGGCTGTATAGACTGCTATGTGTACTGGAGTTTAGGATTTTACATACTTAATCCACATCAAATAGATGGACCCTCAGATCTCTGTTTTACCATGGTTTGATTTAGGAGGAGTTCATGTAGTTAACACTATGGCCTGTGTATGTCAGACTGCATCATGTTTGTGTATATTTGATTATGGTTTATTAGGACATGGTTGGGGTTAGGAGGACTTCATGTAGTTAACACGATGGCCTGTGTGTCAGACTGCATCATGTTTGTGTATATTTGATTATGGTTTATTAGGACATGGTTGGGGTTAGGATGACTTCATGTAGTTAACACTATGGCCTGTGTATGTCAGACTGCATCATGTTTGTGTATATTTGATTATGGTTTATTAGGACATGGTTGGGGTTAGGAGGACTTCATGTAGTTAACACTATGGCCTGTGTGTCAGACTGCATCATGTTTGTGTATATTTGATTATGGTTTATTAGGACATGGTTGGGGTTAGGATGACTTCATGTAGTTAACACTATGGCCTGTGTATGTCAGACTGCATCATGTTTGTGTGTATTTGATCATGGTTTATTAGGACATGGTTTGGTTTAGGAAGAATTCATTCAGTTAACACTATGGCCGTATGTCAGACGTATGCTTGTGTAAAGCAGATTATGGTTTAAGAGGACATTGGTTAGTTGACTAGGACTTAATGTACTATACATACTGTACAATATTGCCTATGTGTAATCTACAGTCCATGACTACCTATATCATCTTTAATGTATACAGTTATAGGTTTAGAGCAGTTGTATCCATATGTATGCCATGGAGGTCTGAGTACATTCATGTTATCATTCCAACACAAGTATACACCAGCTGATTTCACCTATTAGCTCACTCTCAACCAGAAAAAGAGAGGGAAATAATTAGTTAACAATGCTTGTGTAGTGTTGTTACAATGGTCATGTGAATACTGTCTGACTTCCATGATGCAATACTGCTATTTTAGAAGACATGGTTTTGTGAACTAGGATTGGCTGATATATTTGAGAGGATACCCTAATCAGAAACTCATTGAATGTCGTTTTAGTAATTTACTATATTATTGTCTTGTCTGTATTCCATATGTTAGCTTTTCTCATTGTAGAATAGATATTACAATAGAAGATAATATGATTTCTGTAACATTTCTACAGTATTTTTTATGTCAAAATGTAAATGGATTGTGTATGCTCAGACAATCTCTTTTTCCCTTCAGAACATGATGTCTGGATCTCAACAGCATGTTGAGGGGACCTCTGGTGTGATTGACACCCCCATGGAAGACTGTGAGGTAGGCTGTATAGACTTATAGGTTTGCTGGAGTTTAGGATTTTACATACCTAAGCCACATCAAATAGACGGCCCCTCAGATTTCTCTGTTTTACCATTTCAAGGCTTTGTCACAGTTTATTTGTGTGTTAACAGTGTGCAAAACCTATAAATCAGTATACATTGATTAGGGCATATTGTTTTGTGAAAGCACAAACATTTCTTAAAATCTTTTTGTTACTGCTCAAGAAATGCTTAAAATGTGTTTGTTAAATTAATTACATACAAGACATTCTGTTTTAAACTAATTCTTTCCCTTCCTGATATTAGGAAATCGTTTCAAGATTTTGGAGGATTCATTTATGCGGACAGAACAGAATAGCAACCATTAAAACCATGTTTGTAATTTACAAAAGAATTTACAAGCAAAAGTAAATCGTACATTTATACCCTTTTGTGCATTTCTAAGCATATCTGATAGTAATGCTTAAACAAAACATTTATTTAAATTACAACCGCAAGTATTAGCAATCTGAGTTAAATATTTCAGGGATGTATATCTAATTCAGAAGATTCAAATGCAATTTAACTACATCAAACCAAATTAAATTGTGTTCAGTTGGGAAGCATTGAATCATGATCTCACTTGTTAAAAGGGAAAATATTTCTTACACAAAGATTAATTTTTACCAATAGGAAGTGCAGAAAATGTTTAACTGAATCGGTCAGCCATTTAGACTTTAAAGAGGAAATGAAGCAAAATCAGAAGTGAATGTGCTATTACAGATGTTTTATCCATCATAGTCTTGTGCCCATAGTCAAAACTGCCAAAGTAGCGAGCGATTTGCGAGAACTGAGAATAGTTTGTTGTTTTATAACTAGGGCGCAGCCATTTTGAGCTACGTCTCGAGAATGGTACGGTCTATCTGACAGCTACAGCGGTGAAGATTATCAGAATAGTTAACATTAGGAGGTACAGATAATAGTCCTAGCGCATTGATCCGGGCTATATCGTAAATAGCAGCATACAGGCATTCGTCAATATTCTACCTATCGTCCTGCTAACATAGTAGGGCACCTGAGCACGGGTGGCCCGAGAATAACTTGTAAAGCATAACAGATCACCCAGCAGGCTAACGTCAGCTACTGCTCTACAAAAGAAAATCTACTTGGTTGTGGTTTGATTGTCCTTATTGCGTTCATAGATTAAGCAGATCGGTCAATTGCTATTGACTAGTTCAAGACAATTATTGTAACTGTCTATCTTGCCACAACCCACAATACAGCAGGTTGTGAATGCAATGAGGCTAACCTTATTCAGCCTAGCTTGCTGATGTCTGATGTGATGGCCATGTAAGATGGTTCTTATCTAATATATCGATATGGCATCATTCTTACCTTAGTGTGCAGTGTACTTGTTGCACAGGTGATGGTGCCTCAAATGTTGTATTCAGTTGCAACTTTTTTGGAGGTAAAAGTGAAATCATCTGAGTTACCTCAGACTAAAGTATTTTGAAAAAAGACAGCTAGAAATAACTATTTACATTACCCAAGTTATCATCCACAAAATCTGTATCTTTTGAAGGTATTTTTTGAATCATCCATTGCATGGATTAGGATTGTAAATAAGCACTATAGGACAACAAAAAACAACAATGCAAAAGTTAGCCGCGTGTTTGGCGATTTTTTTTTTTTTCATTCTTTGTTGGATTTAATCACCTTATTAACACATTTTGATGTCATGTTTCCTTTAGAGCCTGTCAGAGTCACAAAGAAGGCCTATGTCAAAAAGTCATGGACTGCTGGGGAGGTCAACGCTGTCATGAAGCACTTCAGACACCACATCAGGCGTGGACATTTGGCTACCATATTAGAGTGTGAGGCCTGCAGAAAGGCAGAGCAACCGATTTTAAAGAGACGGACAATTCAACATATAAGAGACTTTGTCCGGAACAAAGGAATGGCAATCAAACTGAAAACTGCTCATTAGATGGAATGTCATGTAAATTAAAGAAAAGAGGAAGGAGAGCAGAGAGGAAGGAGACAGGAGAATGAAAGTAGAGCAGAGAGAGGAAATAGAGAGGAGAGATAAAGGAGAGGAGAGAGATGAAGGAGAGGAGAGGATGGAGGAGAGAGAGAGGAAGAAGAGGAGAGAGGAAGTAGATAGGAAGGAGCAGAGAGGATGGAGATATTAAGGAGCAGAGAGAGGAAGGGGAGAGGAAGTAGATAGGAAAGAGCAGAGAGGAAGGAGAGAGGAAGTAGATAGGAAGGAGCAGAGAGAGGAAGTAGATAGGAAGGAACAGAGAGGAAGGAGAGAAGTAGATAGGAAGGAGAGAAGATAATGGAAATAGAGAGGAAGGAGAGCAGAAAAACCCAAGGAGAGGAGAAAAGGAGAGAAGAGAGGAAGGATTTTGTTATTGCTTGTTATATGCTTAAGAATAAGCATGTTATTCTTAGTGCATTGGATTTTATTTAATTAAAATGTGCAATTTTAATTAATCTGCACCGATAATACAGTGTCATTCATGTGTGATGTGGAATTGGTCTTGTAAAACACGTGTCCTCAACACAGGAATTGTTTGTGTGTATGTGTATAGTCCCTGTAAACCCATGTGTCCTCATTATACAGGATCTGGTTGTGTGTATGTGTATTGTCCCTGTAACCCTATGTGTCCCCCTAAACACTAATCGTGAGGTGTCCCTGTAAAACTGTACCATGTCAGGTGTGTCATTTGATCATGATCCCATCAATAATAATGCATTTTGAAGTGAGATGTATCTTATTGAGATCAAATCAAAATTTTTGATGTATTTATTTCATTGATAGGACATTGGGAAAGGGGTGTCCCCGTAAACCATGATTCTGCTGGTCTGTCCTCGTAAACACTATATACCTGCATGTGTGTGTGTGTGTGTGTGTGTGTGTGTGTGTGTGTGTGTGTGTGTGTGTGTGTGTGTGTGTGTGTGTGTGTGTGTGTGTGTGTCTATATGTGTGTGTGCTCAGCATCTGCCCATGCTGGGCTGATGTTTGTTGGATATTCATGGTCTGTTCAGTGTGGTTTCAAAGCAGGGGACTTACACAATAATTCTGCTAACCTTTACTCTGCAACTGAATCCTACTTCATTAATGAGCCCCTTCTTTTGGAAGCCAGTGGAGATTACATATTATGAAACACTCGCATACACAACATATTCAATGAATAAATCACAAACTCATTCCGCTGTCATCGTTAAACTATCCTCATGTGGCATCTATTTTTTTTTAAGTTTATGAAAGTGTTTTTCCTACTTCTTCACAATAACAGACCGTACTGAATCTAGCGATCTTTTACTGAAGAAATCCACCCTCTGTCTTACTTTCAGTTACTCTCCTGTTGTTCCTTTTATTCCGCATAAATCTACTTCCACTTTAAGTGGAAACCTGCTTCATTGACATCTTTTGATTTCCAAATATAAATCCATAGACAGAGATAATTGCCTCTAGACACAACACCCTGCATAGTGCCAATAGGTAACTATGGAAAAACCAAGTAAAAAACACCGCTCATTGCAGAACAGCGTCTACAGCAAATACAAACACACCAGTTGTAATCGCAGTTATGCTTTATAACCGCACCGTCACACATATATCTCGTAAGAAGTCTTATAAATAGAGTTCGGCTGTGCCAGATGGTAGGCCAACATCTGGAAGCCAAGCATGTTCTATCAAACCGCTAACTCAGGCCATGTAGAGCTAGTTTGCTAAATAAGTAATTGCCTAGCATAACAGCAGGCTAAATTAGTCTGCGTCTGTGTGGCAGTTATGTAACACCTCAGGAGCCTGTCACAGTGCTCAGGACAGGAGTGGATCCTAACAACAGCATGCGGTGTGCGGTACAGTTTATTCGATTAGAATGTTATGGTAATTTATCATAATTATACAATTAAATGTATTTTACCGATTAGCATCTGTTTCCAACAGGAAGCTATCTAAATATCTACGTAATACGTAATAATAATAATTATTATTAATAATAATAATAATTATTATTATTAGAATGTTATGTGTCAAGTAACCTCTTTTTACAGTCGTATGCTGTATTTAGCAGCATAAATGTTTTTACCCCACTAGAGATAAACTCCCAGTTCAACGTTATAGGCTGTAACGCATTGCACCAGTACTGTGTGGAAGGGGTAGCAAGGCCATAATCTGAGTGGTAATTCTTTTAAATCTTGCAGGGATTATCCTCATACTAATTCCTTCGTGTTCTTTTTGATCAGCACTATAAGGGTTGGGGCTATTCACCCATTTTCATTTCCATATATTAAATCCTATCACTGCACTGTTGCGTGTGTGTGTGTGTGTGTGTGTGTGTGTGTGTGTGTGTGTGTGTGTGTGTGTGTGTGTGTGTGTGTGCGTGTGTGTGTATGTGTGTGCATGTATGTGTGTGCATGGCGGCGTGCATGCTCGATTTGCCAATAAAAGTTAATGCTCTGATTAATTTTGTCATGGCTTAGTGACTTGTCATATAAAAACCGCTACACCTAGGATAACACACATTTAAACCGCAACATCGTTTTTAAACAAGTCATCATAAATCACAGGAAAGGGCTATAATAATATATCGAGACAAGCCTCATAAGAGGAACACAATAAAATTCCCTCCTGTATCCCATGAACACATTGCTTTGAAAATACCTCACTTATTCAAATGATTTCCAACTACATAGTTCGTTTCTCCATCAAATATCCAGATGAATTTCAATATCTACATAGACATACTGAAAACTCTTGATACATTGACATGAGGTAATCGATCCTAAAGTATCCTACATAGCGTTGCATGCTGAAACAACCTAGTGATAAAATGTTCCTCATCTGAAGATGCATTGCCTCATATAGGCTTGAACACTGCAACGTCACATCGCAATGACCGCCTCCAAGCTTAGGAGCGTTGGAATGTTAGATATTATGTTGGTAATCACGTTTCTTTGGTCTTTGTTTGGCAATTAATCTTGAAATTATTCTATTATGTCAGACGTGGCAAAACAACATTTTCATTAGCCTATGTTGCGGTATAGTTATGTTGATTTAGGGTATGACCTTACTACAACTCTCTTGAGTCCTCTCAATATGGCAGAGAATCGCCCCCCCCCAAAAATGTTTTTCCCATGATGCCTTCTGATGTACGAGCCCTGTAGCGGAAAGATTCGAACAAAACAAAAGACCTGTTGATGTGACTGAGGCAATTCTGTTCCGTCTCTGTGGGGAACAAAACTAACGTCGTTCTGCCTGACAAGGTGGTAGTCAGGGTCTACTGTTGTAAATCAGAGGCCGTGAATCAGCGTGAATGGTCCACACCGGCCTGACTAATGATGCTGGCAGCAACAGCAGCCCTGCAGACAAGAGCCGGAGGGAAACAGACACGCTGTAGAGGGAGATAAGAACTGGGTTTCTGCTTCACCTAGTCGACAGTGGAGGGGGAGCAATGAGTCTGATTGAACTTGGGTAGATGGACGATGGGTGTTTAATCATATGGATGGACAGGTATGTGGATTGATTGAATGGATTATAGACGCATGGATAAACATGTGGATTGAAAGTTAGATGGATGGATGGATGGATGTGTAGATGAAAGGATGAATGGATGTATGGAAGGACAGACGCCAGATGGATAGGTGGATGGCTAGATCATGGAAGGATGGATGCATGGCATGATAGCTGATGGGTAGAGGGATGGATGTCTAGGAACAGCACAACTCAAGGCATAGTTAGAAACAAGATATGACAAGATGCACTGAAACACCATTGAAAGTACCGTATGGACGGCCCGTCCTCACCTCTTCCTTGTCCAGCAGCAGGATCTGGCCGTCGGTGATCATGCAAAACTTGGGGTTCCACACCTCCTTCCTCTCGTCATAGGGGCGCCCGTAGGTCATCCACTGTCCAGGATGACCCCTCACATCTAAAGCAGCGGGGACAGAAAACAAGTCCCGTCACGAGGACATAAAACGACGTCACAAAAGCATTTTGTTCAGCTAATAGAAAAAGCAGCTCCTCAGTGTAATAAGAATTGTTACTGGAGGGCGATGACTCCAACTCCCCAACTTCTTATTCCCCCCCCCCCCCCCTTCCTGTCAATCCCGAGTAACAGTGAATGAGAAAAGAAAGAAATATCAAACAACTGAGACAGCAGGTACAAGTGCAAATTGGATTCCAAGCCGAGATGACGAAGAGACATGAATTTCATGAGCAGCAATATGCCTCCCTCGCAAAACGTGGAATGTAATTCATCAACCATCACTGTACGTTGACTGTATCGGACCCCCCTTGACTACATCAATCAATACGGAACATACCACCGCGGAGCAAGCGGCGTCAAACACGCATCCCCAATGTATAACAAATAGTAATGTGCTTGGCTTTTACCTCTTTTACATAATGGTTATCATAAAAAAAGGTGGAACATAAGGATTTGCATTTAGCAGAGCCCATATGGAAATCCTTTATTTTTTTATTTTTTTGAAGCGCCAGTGCCATCAGCTCCCCTGTGCGTTGGGTTGTTAGTGTGTTGACGGGCAGTGAGGCTAACAGGGGGTGTATGTGGGTCAGAGTGTACCATGCAACACCTCTCTCTCTCTCTCTCTCTCTCTCTCTCTCTCTCTCTCTCTCTCTCTCTCTCTCTCTCTCTCTCTCTCTCTCTCTCTCTCTCTCTCTCTCTCTCTCTCTCTCTCTCTCTCTCTCTCTCTCTCTCTCTCTCTCTCTCTCTCTCTCTCTCTCTCTCTCTCTATGTGGAGCAGGGCACCTGAACGCGGTGGTTGCCCTCAAAACACACACAAAAATAACACATGAAATGGGGAAAGAAGGGGAAAGCAAGTCCCCACATTTCGATTTTTTTTAATTAAACGCTTTGCATGGATAGTTTAAAATCTGTGCAGGTAGACGTTAATATATAATATTTAGTTATTTAGGAGACGCTTTTAGCCAAAGAAACGTAAGTTACAGTGAATTGTGTCATTAAAGCTAGGGTACGCAATTTGGAAAAACCAGCAAGCGTAACCTACTTTGTGAAAGTATCCAACTGAAAAAATCCCTTCAGGCCTCCCTCCAAAACCACTCCCCCAAAACCACATGACTAGCTCGCTAGCTTTAGCAGTAGGTCTGCCTAGCCTTGTGGAAGACATGTGCAATAAGTGCATGGGCAGAGTGCGCCCAGGTGGTCGGGTAGGTAGGTAGACAGACAGATCAGGAACAGTTCAACAAATATGACAAAAACAATGCTTCTAAAATAAATTGCCTACCCTAGCTTTAATGAGCAGGTTGGGGTTATGCATCTTGCTCATGGGTGCCTAGGATGCTCACACAGGGTATTGAACCCAGCACATTTTGACTGAGAGTTGAACGTCCTATCCTGCCCATATACTGTTTCCCTCAGTAGGGAATCATTCAGAGGCTCAACAATGATACTGCGCAGTGCTGCCTTGGCAAGGCATGGTGAAGGCTAACTTTGAACGTTGAGTGTATTATAGATGGGACGGAGCACCTGCTACTGCTCAAACGCTGTTCTCTTCTCTCCTGGCAGATGCTTCATGTCTCCTCCCCGTGTGTTTAAGCTCAACACACACACACACACACACACACACACATCCGATGTACAGACACACACCAATGTAAACATACACACAGATGTAAGTACCTGCAGGCTCACACGTGCATGGTTATAAGTGTGCGCACACACAAACACACAGGCTTTACATGTAGAGGGGCAACATACGTGATCAGACTGATTATGTGACCATCTTACAGTTAGACTGTGGAAAAGAGTGGGCCGAAGCCTCTAGTGTTTGCGTGGAAACAGATTTCAAGGTTGAGAGCTGTTATTTTGAAGCATACTGTGGCACAAACACTGGTAATGATGAAATGGTATAAATAGCCTTTCAAGTTTGGCTCTGTAACCAAGTAGATATCAGAGCAGGATAGTGCTGATGAATGTGTTGAATGAACTGCTGTGTAGTCAGTGATCAATAATCAATATATGGCCATACAATGCAACACTATTGCATGCATACATTACAGTTCATCACAAAACCCAAGGTCCGCAAGTAGTAAGCATCCTGAACCAGATGCTTAAGCCCTACCTGCTCATTAATACGAAAACAAACACTGGAAGAATGACTACATAGAAAACAACACTACAATGATGTATAGGACTTTTGACTCGATAAGTAATTATTCCTTTACACGAGAAAATTAGTCACACACTAAAAGCGTGTCTGCGTCAACAAACACGTTCCGTTTGTGTACGAGGACACACCAACAACGGACATGCATGTTTCCACGCCGTTCCTGGACGGTAAACCCAATTCTAACGTGTGAACTCGTTCAGGCGACCTGACCTCATCGGACAACAAGCGTGTCCACTTCGTCGGCGGGTTCGCGTTCACCGTCTCGTTGCGCTTTGCCTTCTTGTCTTTGGTCGTGAGCGAGCGTGTGTGTGTGTGTGTGTGTGTGTGTGTGTGTGTGTGTGTGTGTGTGTGTGGGGGGGGGGGGGGGGGGGGGGGGGGGGGTGGGGGGGGAGCAGCTCTGATGGGAGCAGCCGTGTGTTCCTCCTGACCTGACAGGCCTTCAGCCACAGCACGCGCTGCTGGCGCTGCGGGCGGAAGTGGAGTTCCTGTAGATATCGGAGCAGTCCCAATTAATAAGTACTGGTGTGAACGCTAAGTGCTATGCTTTTAGTCGTGGACCTATGGTTTTGTTGTCGATATAAATGATGGATTAAATTATCAACGATGGACTGCACATGGGGCATAGTCACCAACATTCATGTCCACGCGGCTTTGTTCATCTCTATGCCTCAACCTGATCTGTTTTTATTTTTTTATTTTCTGTTATACTTTAATATGTTCATGCTGTATTTTAATAGGAGCTTCTGAAAGTAATTACTAAATCACCAATTAGCGTATAATTCAAACACGTGTCCGCTAAACAAGTGTATTTTACATCAGGTGAATGTCTTCTGAAAACACACCGACCGGACCACCATCGTTGTGCTCATCTCCATTTTGTTAGAATGAACTCACAAGCACCTTAAGTAGCAGAAAAAATAATCAACAAACAAAATCAAAACACTACCAACCCTCGTTTCTGATTCCTAGCTATCCTGCACTTGGATCTGGTTGTTCTGTGGAAGCTGGTCGTGCAGAATTCAAATCAGTAGTTCTTCAATATTGATTGTCCTAAACTGTGATTGTTCCGAGCCTCACTCCCAAGTCGCTTTGAATAAATGTGAATGTACGCGCAGTAATGAAAGCCATTGCCAACTATTATTCTAAAGTGTATGGACTTACGAATCTAATGCCCATGGACCAGTCAGCATTATCAGCATAATCAGCATATGTAACTCCAGCTCTGCTGAGTTAGTCTATTTGATGGCCCAAAACAACAAGCATACTTAATACACATCTTCAACAATGCACTGTGCAGATAGAATCATACTTTAGCTAAACTGTGCATAGTGTACATTTATGTTTTCAAGGTTTCTTTTCTTTTTACACTTTTAGGCAAAGTGGTGCATTATGAAAAGTGCTGCCATTGCCATAGAATATAATATACTGCTAAAAAAAATAAAGGGAACACTTGGAGTTACATTGTGTTGTTTAAGTGTTCCCTTTATTTTTTTGAGCAGTATATGTTTAAAAAGCGATTAATAGTTGTTGTCCATACTTAATGTAAATAATGTATTTGTCAGTGTACAAACTCCTTAATACTTATTCCATTAAAAAGCTGTATATTAGAGTTTGAGCAGCTGTTTGGGGAATTGTTGAAATTATGTTTCCATCTGTCAGTGTTAATGTTTTCTTAGTTGGTTCTACAATTTTGCAATAAATCAACAAAATTACAAATATGCAGGCAGAATGGTAGCAGGGAAGCAATGGTGAATATGCAAAGCATGGGGATGCATTACACCAAATAAAATAACCAGTAAATACCAGTAAGATAGTTATTTTGAATACAAAATAATGTATAAACAAGCAGCCAAATCAATTGTGCATAATTTAAAACTGATCTAACCTTTAACATGCCAGTCTACTTGTTCCACAGTTGGCTAATATTTAACAGAAAGTGAGTAAATCAATGGCGACTGGCGAGTGTAATTACCTTTAGTCACGCTACTACTTCATCGTGGCCTTTAGCTATTAGCTAAACGTGCTAGCCCGGCTTTACATGGAAACACCTGACCTTTGACTCATCTGCATTTTACCAAGCCTCTTTTTCCACTCTAAAACAATCAGATTACAGCAATGACCGATTACAATCTGGTTTTCGCTAACTGATGTCATCTGCAAATCTTAAACCAATTTCCATGTTAACAATTTGGCAACGGACGCAAACGTAAGAGGGGGCTTAACGTAATCCTCATAATGAAGGGGGTCTACTCTACGCCTTCCTACCCACCCTGTTTCCCCCCTTAGTCTGCTCCTATTATCACCTGACGCGGTGTCTGCTGATGGGGGAGGTGTGGAATTAGCTGCAGTGTCTCCTGAACAGCTCAGCTTCGAGGAGGTCACCCATATGGTGGGGTGTTGAGCCAGAGGGGAAGTAGAACAGATCAAGCCTGGGATTGGGCTTCAGATGGTAGACGGACTGCATTCATAGAGGGCTTTCTAACCGGTCTCCATTCAAAGTGCTTTGCAATCAGTGGCTCACACATTCACCCATTCATACACGCATTCATACACTGACGGCGGTGTTGACCATGATGCAGGGCAAAGGCCCGCTTGTCAGGAGCAGTTGGGGTTAGGTGTGTCTTGCTTAGAGACGCCTCGTCCTTAGCTAGGTAGAGCCATGGATCGAACCAGCGGTGCCAGGCGACCTGCTCTTCCTCCTGTTTCACTGCCGCCCCACTGAGATAGCTACACTATATTTGTTTTGCTTTACAATGTCTGCAGCGTAGCCTGTAGGCATCCTATAGACCAGAGCAATATGCGACAACCCCTTCCTGCTCCTTAATGACGTGTATCTGAATTCACTGTCGCATCAGATAAAAGGTGTCAGCTGAAAATTGGAGAGAGTGGTGAGTGGCTAGTAATAAAATAGCGGGCTACCCAGAAGCATTTCATTCAGATGTCCAGACTCCCACACCATCGCCACACTAGCACTGCAGGCAAGCTGCGAACTCATCCTGTGTAAACCCTGTCTGTAGCATCTAACTCCTCCCATCACCCTATCTGTTGGCATCACACACTCCTCATTAGCATAAAGAACTAAACTACTTTATGCAAATAGGGCTGTCTGAAGTGCTGCAATGCCACTCACAACCTGCTACCAGTCACCAGGATGCACTGCAGGGCGATTACCCAAGTGTTCACGATGATGACAGAAGCTCCAAAGAGAAGCTAGCCTTTCATTATGTCCTGTATGCTAATTCTAATGCTAGTTTTGATGACACATAACCGTCATTGTTTAATTGGATATTACAATTAAACAATGAGATGGAGGGGCGCAGACTTAACCTTTTGAAATGTGGAAGCTAATTAGGCAACTTTGCTCGAGGTAATGAGCGGTGTAGCCATCGCACGATGACCTCAAGAGTTAGCGGAGCAGCACTGGCCATTTGAAGGTCAGACAGATCATTATAATGTGATTATAGGAGTTTTTGAAGGCTTATTACTTCCTCGTGTGTGTAGAATAGCCACATGAGTCAACTTTTAAAAGAGCATTCCATACTTAAAGCGTGATTTGGAGCTTGTCCTTTTTTATTTATTTATGTGGACCAACAAGATGCTATCACTCTTTTTTTGTACACATCTCAGCTGTCACACAGTTGGTAAACTTATTTAGCAATTACAGCGGTGTGTCAGATAAATAGTGAATAAGCAATTTTTCAGACAATCCCCTTCGGTGAAAAAGGCCATTTGCAATGTGCACAAGCAAGCCAACAGCGCCAGAAAAGCATTATGTTTGCGCTGCTGTCTGTGTGTTGAGTTCCTTCCATTGGCTCAGAGACAAATTGCATTGGAGAAGCTATGAATTGACCCAAAATGGGGCTGTAAATCTATGGTGGCTGGTTACTGTGATAGCAGAACAGGGTTTGAAGTTGACCAATAATTCAGTTGTTCACACTAAAATACTCCCGAAGCCCTTTATCAAAACGACATTCCAGCATTCTGCTGAATCCCTCTTTCTTTTCGGAGAGTTATGGCTATATTTCTTATTAGTTTTCAGGGTATCTTAATTTATTGATCCATGGGATGCAATACATAATCAGTGGTTAAAAGAATGTGTACATCCACCCCATGAAAAAGTGTGATGTGCAATGCAAACACCTTCATTTGTCTTCAATTGCATATATTATAACATCATACACAATCTATAATAGGATTTATATGACATTCCTATTAAAAAGTACTTCATTCATTTAGATTGAATTGTAATAGTTTGCTTTGTTTTTATTGGTCTCAAAATCCTACTATGTAGTACCACAAGTAGACATAGGAATAACTGACCAACACATTTGTATTGTGTTTGGTATTCGCCTAATGATATGAATAAATATTCCAATTATCTAGAGACGGAAAGGGTTCCACTAAATGACCATTCACAAACACAACCTATGCATCAACCCAGTCTCTTTATAGTTATCCTGTCTCACTAATACAACGGCTATCACCCCCAAATGATCACAACATGGATTTGTTTGAATCAAATGGAACACCTAACACTTATTGGTACAAGAGCTACGCGTTCCTGAGGCTGAACTCAAATGAATTACAGAGCCTTTAAATACCTGTAGGTTGCCGTCAGATTCTCAAGGCAGAGGGGAGGGAGAGATACAGAGACACAGAGATGGAGTGAAGAGAGCAACAGAGAGATAGATACTGCGTTTCGTTGTAATACCCAGCAGGATTATCTTCATCATCAAGGGCAACCATGAACCTCCACAGGCAGTTTCTAATGAACAAGAGTGGCTCAAGTGATATTTAACTAACCAATCAAGACACAGAGTGCCCATTACCCAGGTACAGGGTTTTGCAATGAATGCATATTTGACCTTTTTTCCATAGTGCTCTGTATTGAAAACCAATTAACCTTTTGAGACGCGCTCTGCTGGAAGCACAAACCTGTAGGAACGTGTCGTTTCAATGATCAGTCCGTTCAACCATGAGGCTCATTCAAAACCGTACGCAGTCCACACGTGCATGCAAGCACACGTGCGGGCAGACGCCCACACTTCCACACGAGTGAGCACACACACTTGCACACAAATGCTGACACGCACACACACACATACACATTAGCATGGACACACTATAGGAGATTTGGATTCCCACTATAGTAGCACCACAGTGGTGAGCCTTGTTGCGTGTGTATCTAGGTCAGAATAACTATGTGGACCAAACGATGTTCTCGGTTTCTTTAGGAAAAATAAATCCTAATGTGCGGCTGCATGCTCCCTCCTACTACAACTCCCGGCACTCCACGTGCACTTCTGACTACACTTCACATGGTCGTTCTCTCTGCCTGCAGCCTTCCAAACACTATTATTACCTGCTGCTTTAGCCAATACTGGAGAAGACGTAACCACAAGAGACCAACCACAGCTGGGAAATGGATGGATAAAAAGAAAAACAAGAAAAGCAAGAAATGTAGAGAGAGAGAGAGAGAGAGAGAGAGAGAGAGAGAGAGAGAGAGAGAGAGAGAGAGAGAGAGAGAGAGAGAGAGAGAGAGAGAGAGAGAGAGAGAAAGAGAGAGCGAGCGAGCGATATGGAAGCAAACAAAACATGTTTTCTTACCTGACAAGGAGTCAGGAGACCCACTGCCTTGCCTCTGCATCTTGACCACTGATGTGTGTGTGTGTGTGTGTTTGTGTTTGTTTGTGTGTGTGTGTGTGTGTGTGTGTGTGTGTGTGTGTGTGTGTGTGTGTGTAGAAAGGCAGGAGGAGAGACACACAGCGCGCTCGGCTGTGTGTGATGGGATGACGGAGCCCCTGCGTCGCGCCACTACGGAGTAAAAGTGAGCAGGCGAAGGAGCAAGCGAGAGTCACACAGAGGAGAGAGAGAGAGCGAGAGAGAGAGAGAGAGAGCGAGAGAGAGAGAGAGTGTCACAGACAGGAAAGAGAGAGAGAGAGGGTAACATATGGGAATGGAAAGAGAGAGAAACCACTGTTCTTCTCACACCGTCCACCTTTCCCTTCTCTACATGGTTGAGAGTATTTATAATACATCATTTATATGCATATACATATTTATGTACCAGTGTGTGTTCGAGCAGAACCCAACGTGTTACCACATTGGGTCCAGTGGAGGGGGGGGGGGGGGGGGGGGGGGGGGGGGGGGTCCTTCAGCAGAGACCTGGGAGGGGCTTTGAGATGTTGAGGGAGGAGAAGGGGAGAGGGGGAGAAGGAAGGAGGAGGAGTCGAAGGAGGAAGAGATGAAAAGCAATCAGCTTTAATGCAGGCATACAGTCCAAGGCACCGGGCCATTACTCTCTCTCTCCTGTCGTCCACGTAACCTTGCTGCTGAATGCTGCATGCCCCATATGGGCTGGGGGGCTCTCTGGTGTGTGTGTGTGATGTCTGTCGATGCATTAATAGATAGGCTGCATTTTAAATTGTTCACATTATTGTAGCATCTGCACGGCATTAACATGTGTATGTGTGAGGCACATACAGATGAGCCTCAGACGTGTGTTGTAGGTGCCTACGGTGCGTGTTTGATTTGTATTTTATGTCTGGATTTGTGGAAGAGGGAGTTGGTGAAGATGATAAAGAATAATACTGACAACGAAACATATATATATTTAATATATAATATAATGATCTATATTTACTTCTATGCATTTGTGAAAATGTGCAGAGGGGAGTTTCACAATCACATATATATTTAATGTTAAACAGCCTTTTCACATTTCATATACAGTTGATAAAATACTATATTCGGTCATCATATAATGAATGATAAAGTATAAAATGATAAGTACCTTGCATCCTAGCATTCAGTCCAGTGTACTGTTGATAAAAATCTATTCCAACATAAGCCTGAGCAACCTTTACTTCCTCTGTTGATGGCAGATGCTCTGTGGCTTCCTGCCAACACCACTAGTACTTGGGATTTTTTTTCCTGACTAAGGTTAGTTAGTCATTATTGTCACAGCTTCAAGCTGCCTCCTCCAAGCTTCACCTTGTGAAATCTTTAACCTGTTAAAAGGGTTCACAGGGTAAAACATGTTCACTGAAAGCTTCAGAGTAATAGAAAGAACCATGTAAGCAAAGTGTTCAAGAACGGAGGAGAAATAAGGGGAAAACTGTTCTCATTTCAAACAGATGATCTGTCCCTAGACGGTATATATTGTCTGTGTAGCAATCAATACATTAATTTACCCTTCTTTGTACAGTGACCAATGTTCCTACAGTGCTCCTGTTCTAGTTTATTTCCATTCGTTTTTTATTTTTGCAAACCAATGTTTTCCCCCGTGTTTTCTCTAGCACCTTTCACTTCCGGTTGCCTATTGGTGAGTCAAAGTGTGTGGCTATCAAAAGGGGGCGGAGTCTACCAGTCAAGCTGATTAATGGGGCCCGGTTCATTCTAGTAACTTCTGTCGTTAAGACGTTCAGATGTCGTCTTCCATTTTTCCTTCACATAATCTTAAACACAAACATAATGTCTTATTGTTATGATGGTGGGCGCAGTAATGGAAGAGGCGAATGGAATACAGCGCCAATAAGGCGATCAAACACTCGGTGGTTAGGTTTTATATTTATGACCCTTGGCAATAGTCTGTATTTAAGTCAGACGTTAAGTAGTTGCACAAATCAGACTTTAGATGAATAATCTAAAGTCTGGTGGCAGACGAGCTGTGAATGAGCTGTTCCACTTACTTTTGCTTCATATTTGGTTCGACCAATGATGTGAATGACCTACAAACACAAGCCTGGCCAGTACTAGTCAACTTTCCCTGGTGGGAAGACAAGCTACAACATTCTGTACCGACACCGGCGTTCTTAGGAAAACAGTCTGTAAAGGTTTCAAATCAACACGGTGTAGACTGGCCACTGTAGGAATACAACTTACTAAAATATCCGTCTGAAAGCTTCGTTCACTCGCGCAAATGAGTTTCTCTTTGGTAGAATATCCAACCCGTAACAAAACAGGAAACGAGGCGTAACTCCCAGGCTCTGTGCCGCCTCCTCCAGGGGTTGGGCTATTACATAGTAGGACTGCTGGATTCCAGATTAGATGTTGAGCATCAAGGATTGCATTAATGATGACTATTACTGATAGTATTACCACATATTTCCATTCCCAACTGCTCAATCGGTTTGAATGATCAAGAACCTAACAAATCTGTTAAGCAAGTGTCCTGAGAGGATTAATTTTGCCTCGATCGCAGTTAGAAAGAGAGAATCAACATCTTCATCATCGCCATCACTGTGATGTTCTCCAGCTTAAGTGGACACGCCTACTCTGTATGGCGATAACATGCAGGGAACATGGTACAAAAGGCTGCTGTTGCCACAGCAACGCTAACCCTAAGAGAAGGCATTCAGCATTCGAGCTGGATGAACACAACAGGCTGGGGGGGGGGGGGGGGGGGGGTGTGGGGGGGGGATCATAGGAAATCTCTTCTCGTCTGCTCGGACTGTCTGTGGAGGCTTTATCTGTGACTGGGGTGTCTAACGTGGGCCCCGCGAAGCTGGGCTATTGTGGATGTGTGTGTCTTCAATGTGTCACAGGGTCTTTGTGTGTGCGTGTGACGTGGGTGTGATGTGTAGCTGCATGTTGTATTCAAGCTAACGAAATGGATGGCTTGGATGTTGACAGTCTGGTGTTGACAGTCTGGTGTTGTATATGTCTGCATATATACACATCCACCTGTAGGCATCATTGAGCAAGATACCTTTAACCCCTCCGCACTGATTGATGACATCACGTAGGCCTATCTAAAATCAACGCCGAAATCCAAATCGCTTTGGATGAAAGCGTCTGATAAATTATTAAACAATAAATAGTCATGTTTTTTCTCGTACATTTCAACCGATGATGGGTATGTGCATATAAAATGTGCATATAAACATAAATGATGTGTGTGTGTGGGTAAGTGTGTGTGTGTGTGTGCATGTGTGACCTAGATTGATGCATCCGCCTCTTTATGGCAGGAGACACAAGATTGACAGACGATCCATAACTTCCTGATCACACGTCTTCTACACACTTATCCCAGATACACTGGCGTGTTCTCCTCTGTGTGATGGATCACCACTTACCGTACCATGCACACATACACACGCACACACACACACACAGACACACACACACACACACACACACACACCTACATTTGTACATATTGATGCACACACACACATACAAACACACACACACACACACCACTTCACACACAGGTTCTGTAGAGCGAGATATCAAAAGATAGAGCTTCTGGATAAATTGTAAGTAGGTTGAGATGCCACAGACAGGTGTGTGTTAAAAGAAGAATGAAGCAGAACATAAGAGGAAAAGGAAAAATAGGGAATTTGTGATGACACAGGTTGCTGTTGATATACAGTATATATATGTTTTTATTCAACACACCAGTAATATGATTGATCCACTGTACAATACTTGAATGTATTTAGTAGTGTAAGTAGAAGTAGAACTAGAGTAAGTAGAAGTAAACCACGGCGATTCGTTCAACTATCACACCCAATTCTCCTCTCTCCTCTCTCTGCCAGAGACGACCTAAGATAGACGCTAGCTAGCCATGACTGCAGGGTCACAACGAGGGCCCCATTCAAACCATGCCTGCACATTCTGGGCTGGAAGTACAAACGGGTCGATATGTTTCCCTGATTTAGGGCAGGGAGAGGGGGCCACAACTGTTCTCTATCAGGCTCCATGAGGTGAAGCCACTTGGGGCCTTATTTCTTTTGTCTGGTGCCCAGCTATTGGCTGATCACTAAATCCTTCGCTTGGAGTCAAAAGGAGAGACGGTGTGAAAGAAAAGGGTTTATTTACATTCAGTCTTATTGAGCAGATTCGATCCCAAGTTATAGAACTTGGGAACGTTGTAGATCACAAGTATAAGAACTTCAAGCAACAGTTTAATATTCCTCCTTTTCTTAAAATCTCAAAAGTCATTTAATGGTATGAGTTCCTGTCATTTTAAATCTATCTGGAGTGAGCTGGTTCCATGATGAGGTGGGCGAACATCAAAACGCCCTCTTACCTAACTACAAGACCTAGGTGCACGGCAAAATGTTTTATGTGAGCCAAACGGGAAGTTTTCCTTGCCGGTTGGACAATGTACAAACATAAATATGACTGGAGAAGTTTCAACAGGCCTTTATGAACTCTAGGTGAGCAGAGGGAACTCAAAGTATATGATCAATATCGGAGTATCCTACAAACATAGTCAGGTACTCCGTGAGAAGTTAAAATCATCATCTTGTCTAAATGATCTACATATGATAACACCGTATTTCAGTAACTTATTGTTTCCCACAAAGAGATAAAAAATACATTGATGTGCTTTAGCCTGTATTAAAGATCTTACTCAGTTATAGGGCCACAAAACAAATGACAATGTTAAAACGAAGGCCAAAGACAATTTCTTCTAATACTGTCATAGCCATGTGCCATCACTTTTGAAATTCAACGGTTTAAAAAGAAGTGGTATTTCATTTCAGAGGACGATATGATAAAATTTAATGGGGGATAACTGGAATGTGATTGGCTGAAGATTGGGACTGTAAAAGTGCAGTCATCTGAGAGTTACGGGAGGGTCTGTGACAGAGCGAGGAAGACCTGAGTGGAGAGCGAGGAAGAGGAGAGTAAAGAGCGAGGAAGATGTTAAGTCTGGTCAGCCGAAGCAAAAGGAAATGAAATTCACCTGGTACACACATGCACACGCACACACACACACATGCACACACACACATCAATGCGCACACACACACATCGATGCACCCACACAAACACACATGCATGTACACACACACACACATCGATGCACACACACACACATATCGATGACTGCACACACACGCACACACAAGGTCAAGAGAAAAAAGCAATCTCCCCCACTATCTAGTAACAATTTAAAGTGCGGTCCAAGCTGGTGTGGGCTGGATCTCCGTTTGACCTTCCTGCGATCCATGAAGTGGCATTACCATTCCTTTGTGCACATATCCAACCCTTCTACTGAAGGGCTCTGGATGTCTTGGAGTGCCGATTGTAGTGAACTTGGTCACACTAATGCATGTTTTAACAGAATAACAATGACCCAATGCATCTCATGCAAACAAATGAAGCTCCTTCACATGATGTAGTCTGTGTTAAAGAATAGGAAGGAGACTGTGGCAGGGGTTGTATTTGGCTGCACAGATCTATAACGTTTAGGACATTGCTGTCGCAAAGATGCACTGTATTAATAACAGTAGATAGTGTAGAATAGTCATAAACTATGAATGTGTTACCTATCTTATCCAGATATATGGCGTATAAATCTCCATAGAGATTCATTAATAGGTTATAAAGGAGTCTGTATACTATGTCCAATAAAACCTTTTTGTAAACATAGTTAATTTTGAGTTTTATCATCCAGGCATCAACTGCAGTTAACGTTAAATGCTGATCACGACATAACTACAGAACAAAAGAGCCTTTCTTCCCAACATCTCATTAAAGACACATGATTAAAGTCTCACACTATTAAAAGGTATCTGAATCAAACATTTCTAGATAAGTTGACTCTCTCTGTAACGTCAACCTCCTCCATGTATAATGACGTGTGCTCTTATTAGTTTGTAAGAGTCAACCTCTGATAGTGTTTTGGATTCAACCCCTGCCACATTAAAATCCTTAGCGAATTACTTTCAAAATGACCAGGTCAAAATGATCTACCTACATTAAAAAATGCTAAACATATATTTATTTCTATATACTGAGTACTCTGATGACTTGCACTGAATGGAGTCAGCCTGGGTTGCATAGTCCGGACAGTAGCTGCTGGTAGCTAGTCTCAAGCAGGCTTCCATATGATCACCAGTCATGGTGGAACGGTATTTGGACTTAATAATCTTCACGTGGGGAAAGGCTGACTCGCATAAATAAGTGGTGCCAAATAATGCAGTCAAGGAGGTAGCACATTTCCTCATGTTTGGATACTTTTTCTCTGTGAGTAAGTTCCAAAATTGTCCGTGAGCCCTGGACCTAAGCTCAGTGTCAGCTTGTACTGTCAAAATCTCATCCTCCACTGCAGACGAGTTCAGGTGAAACAGTGCTGCAATTTTGGATGCGAGTAAATCAACCGCAACCTCTTCCCTAAAAGGATAGCACATAAAATAATGTACCGATTGGCACGTGTAAAGCAAAGTCTAGAAACCGTTTGTCAAAGTATGACAGACAAATTTTGCAGTTTTGAGGACAGATGTTGCATTTTTCGTTTGAAAGCATTAACTGAGCTGATCATATTGACCACGTTTTTTTTCTTTTCCTTGCAGCTCTACATCAAGCTCATTCAACGTGTTGGTCAGATCGGTTAAGAATGCCAAGTCTAGCAGCCACTTACTTGTCATTAAGTTGCGTGTGTTCTGCATGTTTACTCTCAAGGAGAAAGTCCTTTATCTCCGGACAGAGTTCTCGAAATCTCTGCAGGAATTTCCCCCTACTAAGCCGTCTCACGTCAGTGTGTAGCAAGAGGTCTGAGTGGTGGAGCAGTCAGCCTCCTCCAGATGTGCACGAAACAGTCGTCTTTGAAGAGGGTCTCGCTCGAAAAGAACAGGCGATTTTCGTTGCCACATCCATCCATTATGTCTTTCACGTTTAGCATTTTAGCACATACTGCTTGTTGGTGTGTTATGCAGTGGTGATTAAGGAAGTCGGGGAAAGCATCGTCCTGCCTGCCCTTGTCAATACATCCTTTAAAGCGGCACACCATTGCGGGCGCACCGTCCGTGGTGATTGCCATTAACTTACAAAGTTTTTGAAAGACTGAAAAACGTCCTCTCCCCGCGTGTGTTCATTCATTTAGTAGTAGTATTTTTTTAATGTTTTTTTGGAATGTCACGCGATCTACCCGCTCTACCTTTGAGATCGACCGGTCGATCGCGATCGACGTATTGGGCACCCCTGCCTTAGAGCCACTGTTCAGAAAAGGATTCTCACACCTCTCACACTCATGTTACAGTGAAGGCGCTCATGTCTTTCACATTATATGATTCTGGGTGCTTCTCTCCTGTTGAAATCAAACACTTGTGTTCTATATATCTAGGACAATAATACTACAATTGTGCAGGATTTGTTCTGATTGTTAGAAATGTTTGTAGTGTCACACCATTCTGCCACCAGTGGAGCGTAATTTAAAAAGTGTATATACCTTTTACCCACTAGAGAGCTCGTGTTTGGGGAAGTCTTGGGCCAACCTAACTCAGGAACTGTAAGGAAAAGTGTGACACTTTGAAGAAAGTAGTAGCTACAGAATATATATTTCTTTCCAAAAGCAGACGGTAAATAAATCCATGGGTGGGCCAGGGTTGTGTCAGGCCAGCCAGGGTTGGATCAGACCAGCCAGTGGCAGATCAAACCAGCCAGGGGCGGATCAGACCAGCCAGGGGTGGATCAGACCAGCCAGGGGTGGATCAGACCAGCCAGGGTTGGATCAGACCAGCCAGGGGTGGATCAGACCAGCCAGGGGTGGATCAGACCAGCCAGGGGTGGATCAGACCAGCCAGGGGCAGATCAGACCAGCCAGGGATGGATCAGACTAGCCAGGGGCAGATCAGACCAGCCAGGGGTGGATCAGACCAGCCAGGGGCAGATCAGACCAGCCAGGGTTGGGGCAGGCCAACCAGGGGTGGATCAGACCAGCCAGGGGTGGATCAGACCAGTCAGGGGTGGATCGGACCAGCCAGGGGTGGGGCAGGCCAGCCAGGGGTGGACGGGAAGGGTCTCCAGGGAGGGACGGTCTTCAGGACACTTGGACAGACAGCTCCGCAGCAGATCCTGGCAGTCTGGAGACAAAGGGAGGACCTTATCGATCCACTTCTGTTATACAGCGTGTGTGTCTGCATATGTGTGTGTGTGTGTGTGTGGCTACCTGATCAAATAAAAGTTACATAGAAATGTATCAAATGTGTTTGTGTGGGTGTGAGTAATTGTATGTGTGTGTGTGTGTGTGTGTGTGTGTGTGTGTGTGTGTGTGTGCGTCTGTGTGAGAGTAAGTGTGTGTGTGTGTGTGTGTCTGTGTAAGTGTGTGTGTGTGTGTGTGTGTGTGTGTGTGTGCGTGTCTGTGTGAGAGTAAGTGTGTGTGTGTGTGTGTGCATGAGAGAGAGAGAGAAAGTGTGTGATAGGCCTTTCACACATGAACTCCGGATCATCTCCGGAGAAGATGTTCACACATCCCGGAGATACTCTGGATGCTTTAGGGGCGGCGCCTGGGTAGAGCGTGTAGGAGGCAGGAGGTGACGCATTAAGTATGCAGCGGAAGTCGCATGCGTTTACAACACATCGAAGATTGCGGCTGAGGCTTCCAACTCCGTAGTGCTGACTCTTTTTTGCGGTGATATCAACACTGCATTTATATTATAATAAATATATATATATATTATACGTATCCGCAATATCAACAGAAGAGTGGAAAGTAGAACGCAAGATACAGGCGAGAAGAGAAAAGTACCAGGCAGCTACACTCTGTGCGCCCGGTCTCGCGCCAGACGCATTCACCAACACGTCAAGCAACGCGCCCACTCGCTCGCGGCGATGTCTTCAGCTGGCCGATTCTCCGGACTTTACACTAGGGGCTCTACCCGGGCAAACTCCGGGGTAAACTCTGGAGGGGCCGATTCTGACAGTTGCGTTCACACACACAGCCTCCGATTATACTCAAGAGTATGATCCGGAGAATGTCCGGCTTACGGTGCATGTGTGAAAGGGCCATGGGTTATGCTTATGCCGTACTCTGCGTTAACCCGTTGTGGATGTGTGGTTCTTGGCAGACGATCTCCGCCTGGGTTGTGAAGGGGAAGCGGCCGACGACCATGACGTAGAGCAGCACCCCCACCTGCCACACGGTCAGCTGACCCGCGGAGTAGCCCCCCGTCACGTACCACTCTGGGGGGCTGTACTCCAGCGTACCTGGGGGAGAGAAGGTACAATAGAACAAGACTGCATGATCCAGACTGGGCAGAAAATGATGACAGTGCATGACATACAGACACATATCACATACAACGAGAGAGAGAGAGAGAGAGAGAGAGAGAGAGAGAGAGAGAGAGAGAGAGAGAGAGGAGAGAGAGAGAGAGAGAGAGAGAGAGAGAGAGAGAGAGAGAGAGAGAGAGAGAGAGAGAGAGAGAGAGGGGGGGGTGAGAGAAAGGTGGGGTTGGAGGAGAGAAGTAGAGAGACAGGGAGAGAGAAAAGGGGAGAGTAGAAACAGGTAGGGGAGCAGAGACAGAAGAGATGGTGAGTATGGAGAATCCCATTTGAATTCCATTGAGACAGACACAGACAGACACAGACAGAGAGAGAGTTTGGAGACAAAGATGGGGAGATACACTACATTGACACAAGGATAAATACAATGAGAAAATGACAGTGGGTGGGATGAGTAGAGTAGCAGGATAACAAATGAGGACGAACAAGAGGAATGTTTAAGCAGCTGCAAAAATTGAAGAATAACATAAGTTAATGGTGGAAAACACACACACACAAACACAAACACACACAGCGCACCACTAAACTCTGTGTAGGGGCCCTCCCTCAGGAAGGAGCCACAGCCCAGGTCGATGACCCGGACTCGGGGCGGGTCGGAGCCGGTCTCAACCAGGATGTTCTCCGTCTTGACGTCCCGGTGCACCACCCCTTTAGAGTGGAGCTCCGCTAACGCTCCCAGCACCTGCTGCAGCAGCACCTGATGGTACACAACAGCAAGGCCTTCAGTCACATGCTCAGTTTCTCACACACACATGCGCGCACACACACACACACACACACACACACACACACACACACAGAAGAGGTATGCACAAATACGCACTCGGACACACACATTTACATGCATGCACGCCCACAGACACACAAACACACACTTGCATGCGCGCCGCACACACACACACACACACACACACACACACACACAGAAGAGGTAGGCACACACAGACACACGCATACGCACACACAGAAACCTTCACACCAACCTTCCAGCCATCGACTGCGTGTTCAACTTCTTATTTGATTCTGCCTTCCTTTGCCATCTCATTTGAAGCACAGAAGGACAGCTAAGTGCACGTATCGATGCCAATCAACCCACTCAATAGTCTATTTAAATCAAATCCCATTGAATCCGATTCAATATAAACACTGTCCAACCATCACCCATTCCCCGGATTGCTTATTCCTCTCTAGCAGGTTCGCACGGCCTTGTGCGCGCACAGTCAATGGTTAGTGTTTCAAAGACAACCCCCTACATCCACATCCTCTTTCACCCCCAAAACCCACCCTGGCATCCTGCTCCCGCAGGCGCCCTCCTCGCTCCTGCAGGAACCCGAAGAGGTCCACGCAGGGCACGGGCCTCTCCAGCACCAGGATCAGCTCCTGGCCCCTCTGGAACCAGTCGAGGAGGGAGACCACGGCACTGGGGCCAGGCACCACGCCCCCGGGTCCAGTGGACCCTCAGCATCAAGGCCACCTCCAGGGGAACCCGGACCATGTCCCCGTCGTTCCAGGTCTGCGACGGACAGGGTGGGAGGGTCAGGGTGCTAGCAGGGTGATGAAGGTCTTTCTTGTGTTTTACCAAAGTTATAATTAGTTATATTGTATTAGTAGTATTATTTAGTTGGGAAAGGACTTAATTAATAAATTATTATTAATACAGTTTTAAATATGTCTTAGTGTCGATTCTTTCTTTTTTTGTGCTTTAAGGTAAAGGTACTTTTTATTGTCACATACACATGGTGACATTTTTCCTCTGCATTTAACCCATCCCTCAAGGGAGCAGTGGGCAGCCAATCACAGCGCCCGGGGAGCGGTTGGGCTCAAGGACACCTCGACATAGTTAGGGTTGAAGTCGGGGCTCGAACTAGCAACCTTCCGATTTTTGCCAGCCGGTTGCCAGTCCACCCGCCTTAACTCCTGAGCTAATGTCCCACCTTTATACCCACTTTATACCTACTACATAGATGGAGCGTGGTTTGTCTGAAGAATTTAACTGCTCGGAACCACCCTGTGCATTTGATAACTAAAACCCCTGAAGGTTGAGTCGTTACATGACAGTAAACGGGTGCATTTTAGGACCTGAGGTGTGTTTTCAGATCGGCAGGAACACTGTAAAACCTGTGGAACCTGGATGGTTGAACTGGCCAACTAGCACCTATCGTACCGTCTGCAGAATCCCCCTCCTAGCCTCCAATGTCATCTCAAGACGGGGAACATCCCACCCACCGACTTGTGTTAACGTTGTTGTTTAGGCGCTTGTTACGTGTTGCCTGTCACTCACCCTGTTGTGATGCACGTGTACGCGTCTATTGGTGTTGCACGAGGCAGTCACTCATAAAAAAGAAATCATGACCTTGTTTTCCTGATTCCTATCTGCTACTCTGCACTCTGCAATTGTCATTGTACACTCTCATTGTTCTCAGCCTCACTTTGGATACAGGCGTCTACGAAAGGTTCATAGAAATATAAAATGGAGGACGGTAAACTCACCAGGGGCGTCAGGGCGACCTTTGACATAGGGATGCGTTTTATCGCCACCTACGCCACAGAGACACACATTCACTGCATATGTTCTTTGTCTGTTTATAGAGGACATAGTACATTAAATGGGTCAAAGCAAGTCTATCTGCTGTGTGTGTGTGAAGTGTATGGATATATTGTGTGTTTTTGTGTGTCACCCGTACAGGCAAGTGGTCATCTTTACGGTATCCAGCGTTGACCTTTCCATAGCCACCTATGCCTAATGGTCCCAGTTGCTTATAACACGCTTTAAATTCAGCTGAAATACACACACACACACACACACACACTTGTCTATGTCTGTCTGTCTATCTATCTTGTACTAGTCAAAAGTGACACAATGATGCAATGGGAGGAAAGGACCATAGAGGAATGGTGGAGGGGGATAGAGAGAGAGAGAGAGAGAGAGAGAGAGAGAGACAGAGAGAGAGAGAGACAGAGAGAGACAGAGAGAGAGAGAGAGAGAGAGACAGAGAGAGACAGAGAGAGACAGAGAGAGAGAGAGAGACAGAGAGAGAGAGACATGCTGCAGACCTACTTCTGCTGTATGTTTTGATGCTTGTTTTGGTAGAGGAAGGAGAGTAGATGGGAGTGTCGCAGTGGTGGTAGGGGTCTGAGCAACCGCCGGCACCACCGGACCACCAGTCCTGGTCCCAGGAACCACCTGACATGGAGGAGGAGGACGACGAAGACCCCCATAGTCCAGAGTCTTGGTCCCGGTCCATCTTTTCCATGGGTGGATGAGGGTTGAGCTTGGAGGAGATCCTATGCATCTGGCTGGGCTCCTGGCTGCTGCTGGCTCCGGCCCCTGGCGTGGTGCTGATCCATCCATAGTGTCTACTGCTCTCTCCCTGGCAGACTCCGCTGCCTGGTGAGGTGAAGGACATGGGCCATAGAAAGAATATGAGAGTGAAGTACGGCAATGGTTTAAGAATTGGGATGGTTTGCATGGAACTAGTTTTGCATCAGGGAAAGTGTGGCCCCAGAAGAAAACAAAACACATTATGTTGATAGTGTGCAACAGCAATTCTGAAATCAACAAATGTTCATTGTTCATATTGATTTAACTAAAAGTAAACAATGTAAAAATATTTTGTATGGATTGCCATAATGAAAAGAGGAAATGTATAAATCCTATGCTCACCTAAATTTCTCTCAAATCCGAGAGGCAGAGACCAGCAGTCCAGAAGAGATTTGCTGTTCATGATTTGGACAACGTGCATTAAGGTACAATCACTAGCACACACAATAGAATCAAGACAGCTAATACTAACGCATCAAATTATTTGTGGTAATATACTGTATATCACACCACAAAAGCTACAATTTGATTTGATTGTGAGAACCGAGAAAAAAAAAGGTTTGCTTAGTTGTGATGTCACAGATCATTTGGATGTTTCATCAGTGTTCCGAATGCACAAAATAGTTGCTAATCAGAATTGTTTTCTTAATTCTTCTCCTGGTTGGATCCAGATTATATTGATCGGGGTTCTTTAGCTTGTGTGCAATAAACTAAGTTACCTTACTTATAACCGAAAATAAAAGCATTAACAATTTTGTTCTGAATTTCCAATCACTGTTGCAATCATCATGGAACACACATTGTGCATCTGTATATCTTGTATTCCCTTTCTCCCAAGATATTGCTGACTAGACTGCCCTTTAACAGATGTATTACTACATTATGCGTGGTGTGTTAGATGGTACTACAGAAATTATCGTACGTGTAATTCATCCTTGACTCATATCCATGAGTGATTGGAGACAAGGGCAAGGCAGCTCCCAGTCTCATTCACAAGTTGTTATTGTAGATTAGCATAGCAGGTCGCTAGTCACACTCAAAGGTCATAAGAAGCAAACGAAACATTAAAAGGTCTTTCACGTCTGTGAATGCTGAGCGTCATCGGTACTAATATTGGACATCAACATGGAAAACAATGAGTCAAAATAAGTGAATTCAAATTTTTTATACAATATAGATCAAACAAATCTCATCCAATACGAAATGTTGACATTTGTGTCACAACAAATGTGTGTAGCGTCCAATTCTGTGATTAATTCAAACAAATGCCAAGTCATTTGGGATACATTGTAATCATTTAATTTGGCAGCTTGTTCACTAGTGATAAATTATAGTGTCATTTCAGCAGATTCTCTAGTCACAAGCATAGGCAGTGAATGGCTTTGCTGTGAGAAAAACAGAAAGATTTGGACAGCCAATTATAGTAATAATAGTACAAATCTCTACAGAAAACTATGAATATTTCACATCCTGGCGAGTTGGAAATAAAGAATTTTAAATATTTATTCCAGTTTATATGAGGATTAATTGAAAGCGACAGCTCAGACTGCCGTAATGTCTTGGAAACGACACCACAATGGCTGCAGAGGGCCTCTAATAGCTAGTTAGTAGCTTGGAGCTAGGCTCACAGTTCAAAAGTCAAGAAGATTGTCTGGATGGGTCGCTGCACGTATGCCAGCAAGGCTTGGGCTACTGTGGGCTAGATACTTCAACATGGTCTTGATGTGGATGCCTGGACATTCCATGGACAGTTATGAGGCAGTCTTTTTGTCTATTTACAACATTCCCATTTACACCATGCCACCTCTTCATGATATCTTGGTCATTAAAGTGGTGACATCATGTGTTGTGTTTATATGTAACATGTAATATGTGTTTGTTAACATGAAAGGTGCTGTAGGTAAGATTTAAGAGACATTATTTGAGTGTACTTTGTTAGAAAGGACCTAGCCATCCGTCAGCTATTAGTGAGGGAAATGCTGTGAGAATATATTTTTGTTCAATGCGCCTGCCTCTGTATGAGACAATTTCGATTTCAGGCCGCTCCCAGCTCATTTTAGGGTTTTTCGAGTACTCCATCTTGCTAGTCAAATGCAGGTGCGTGTAATGCAACACTTCTCAATGGAGGAGAAATGGAGCAAGATGAGGGAGGTGATGTGTTTTTGGTTGTTTAGCTACAAAATCTCTTCCGGTCTCAAAATCTTGCCTTCTTTTGCGCTCTTCTGCTCCCTCTCTCTTTGCAACTCTCGAAGCTTGCCTACAGCACCTTTAACCTGAGCAGGTCTAAACCAGGAAGTCTTAGAAACACAATGTGGTCTAGAGGCCCGGCTGATCAAGTCACATAGGATGATGTATGGGTTCAATCTGCACATAATAAATAAAATACAGTCTGTGGTTCACTACCATCGGCACTTTGGGTTGCTACCGCCCATTTGCCCAGTAGATCAGTGAAAAGGCGGCCTAGTCACCAATATGTGAAGACAGAATACAAGAGATACATGACCACTTTGACACCACAAACACATATTGTGGACCGTTCCGATTCACAATAAACACATAAGGAACACAATACAAGGTCAAGCATTGATGACTGTGTTATTATAAGTCAATATTTAACAGTAAAATAAATAAATGACGCAATTCATGATTTGCAACTGTAGTCATGTGTATTCTATATTACTGAAATAACACCCTCTAGTGTGTGGTCAGCCAAACTACATTTCCGCTTTGAAGACAAATTGTGACATAACTCACTCCGAGCAAAACTGAGTCCTGACACATATTTATGAGCACACACACAACACACACGTATAAATACACCAACATACACACTGTTGGGCAACACACAGCTTTGACATTTTGTCCTGGCCAGCAGGATTAAAGGGGATTGACAGACACAACCCCTGCTTTTAACCATGTCTGCGCTTCCTTCTAACCTTGCATACCTAACCCCACTGTGTTGTTCAGCAGGGGAGGCCCAATGGCTGACCTGCACTAGAATTACAGTTGAAAAAACTTGTATTAATATTGGTTCTGATTTTCCCCAGACCAACATTATTTGTTTGAATGACTTGTTTTTTTGCGGGCTTATGTAGACCTTTTAAATATTACTACTTATTGAAGTAACTTTATATTTTATTGTATCTTTTTTAAATATTTTTATATATTATATTACCTCCTTTGTGTAGCTCTCATTGTGTCATGTTGGTTTGGGGTTTTCTTGGTCCTTTCGTAATGTGTCTCTGTAACTATTGATGACAAGGGATAGATTATTATTTGTTTTTATTACAAGCATGATACAAAACATTTGAGAATAAGCTCAAAATCTGTAAAAGTGCAAGACAGAACATACAGATAGGAAGAATGCTAGCGAAAACAGAAAATAGAAGGAAGCATTTGGATATCATCACAGGATGTGTTATAACAATTTCAACTGTATATTTCCCCGTTATGTTTACTTTGTCGAGTTCCCACAAGGCTTACAGTAGTCGGTCCCCATCATTCAGAATCAAAGTGTAAAGTGTAGCCCGTGGCTCGGTTAATAAAATGTTCTACTGATGTACTGGATTTTGCTGGATGCATTGTCATTCCATTTTAAATGCCTTAAGAGTGGCATAAATTAATTAAAATTTCAAAGCAATATAGGCTTTTTGTGTTGAATAAATAAAATGTGTGCTTGAAACAGCGGCAGCCTTGACAGACGTTAGTAGCCTTAGGGAGTGTGTACCTCCATAGTGCATTCCAAAGCGTTCCCTGATCGGTTGCCAGGGCAACAAAAGAACACTGTAAACCTCACCGGCTGACTTCCTGCTCATTAAAATGCCCTTATTCAGAAGTGTTTGAGCGAGCGACAGCCCCATGCTCACGGCTTGGTTTCCCTCAGGTCTGCGTGCAGGGGAGGATGCGTGTCTGGGTGGGTTACCCCCGGCCCCCCCATGATGACCGGTCAGTCGTCTGGGACGGCTTCATCCATCCACCTCACGTAGGACGCGCTGGCGTACCCCACTGCCAGGCACAGGACATCCGGGTTCTCGTAAGGGTGGATGGACCTGGAATCACACACACACACACACGCACGCACGCACACACACACACATGGAGACGAATACAGTCATGCACACACACGGACAGTCGGACACACACACGCACAAACAATATTCGATATTAATGACTGGCAATATGTGAGATTGTAAAATTGCAATGAAGAGGAGTGGGTGGGAAGTTCTGGAAATATACCGCTAGTGTAAAATGAAACGATGTCCCACCTCACATGATCTATAACTTTCTGGATCTTGGAGGTCTTGGTTTTCACCAGCTAGAACAGAAATGACGAGCATTCATCAAAAGGTTGATTATGTTCTATCCCTATAGGGCTGTGAACGGATAGATCGACTCATTTTTGAATGGAAGATGTGCTTCATCCTCATAAAAAAAGGATAACTCTGAAAAGTCACATAAAGTCGATTTAAGATCGGACGTTATAATCCCTGCAGTTGGCGGTTAGTGTGTCTACTAGGGCTAGGTTCTGAAACTCAGTACTTTTTAAAACACATCGGTTTTATCAAGGGGCGAAACTGACATAGAGTTTGGTAGTGATGTTCGGTTCTTGACGGGAGCAAAAAGCTTACTGATCTACAGAAGAAAAATGTCAGATTGTTAGGAAACCCAGCTTGTCTTTTGAATGTCAGTGATTGGAGTGTCTCTCTCTAGTTATTAAAACAGAAACTGAACCACTAACTAAACTAAACTGAACGAACTAAGGTTACAAATGTAACCACGGTTCTATGAATTCTGGATACAGGAATGAAACAGAACCCCTGCTGCTTCCATGTCTTCACTTCCCGATATGACCGTTTTCACGCTCACAGCAAGGTACCGAAAGAAGGATCGATTTGGTATGGGCCCTTTTCACAGTAGGAAAAACACTGGTGTCGCTCATAACATTACTTGTGGGTCCGTTCGATTTAGGTATGGCAGAACACCAGTATAGACACAACTAATCAAGTAAATATACATTGACCCTGCTGGTGCTACGATGACAAACACACAAAACCGTAATGTTAAAAGGACAGGAACAGGAAGTGACCTTGTACTACTAGTGACCCAGCCCTGGTTCCTACCATCACAATCTCTGTTGCATCTTGGATTTCTCCTTTCCAGTAATACCTAAAAAAACACAAGATATAACACCAGTCATGATGTGTTCATACCTTGTTTCTACATCTGCACGCAGACACAGACAAAAGAAGCACCGCACTTGGTACTTTCCTCTGTAATTTAGACTGCATGTCTGTGTGATCTGGATATATATTATGAAGTGAAATAATCAATAAAAGGTTTGTTATATAAATACTGACTGAATTACTTGATGATAATTCTCTCACACACACACACACACAATCCCATGTCAGCAGACTAAACCTTTTTTTTTTCTTTTGTGGCTAACAGGTTTAGCATTACGGCTACTCATCCTATTGTCTGGTGGTTTACTGGATGATTATGCTCCCCTATGCGCCATATTCCAAATGGCTCATGCGTTGACAGGCGTGGCTAATCCCTACATGGAGTCCAAGTGTGTCCCAGTGAGCGATTCCATTCAGACAGTTGACTCCTGGTTTTCTAGGCAATAGCTATGCTAGTTAGAAAGGAAGAAAGGAGCTGAGCAAGTGTGTGTGTGTGTGTGTGTGTGTGTGTGAGATTCAATCCCTGCGTGTGCATGTGTTGTCCGTGTGTGTGCGCGTGTGTGTGTGTAGTTGGTGTGTGCGTGTGGGATGGGGTAAGTGGTTGCAATAATACATGTGTTTGCATGTGTCAATGTGTTGTCTTTTCAACCTTTGTGTGTGTGTGTGTGTGTGTGTGTGTGTGTGTGTGTGTGTGTGTGTGTGTGTGTGTGTGTGTGTGTGTGTGTGTGTGTGTGTGTACAACTCAGTCAATGGCAGTGATTGCAGAGGTCACTCCAGGTGAGGCCAGGTTGTCAGCGGGGTCTACAGAACACACTCACAGAGACGAGGTCCTGGGGAGAATGTTAATGCTGGCCGCCATCTGTCGCTCCATGATGGCTCTGTGGAAGAAAAGAAAAACATTGCATGGCGGCAAATTCTTCCAAAGCAGAGAGTTTGAGAAAAAAAAAAAAAAGAGAAAAGGACAACATTGACCACATGTAAAATGGGCTTTACCTCGAGCAGATTCTAGCACAAAACCCAACCCCTCTTTAGTATTCAAATGGAGAAACAGCAGCAAAAAAAAAAAATAGTACAACAGAACAGCCCATGGCTCTTAGAATACATAACATGCTGCGACCTCGCTTGTAGCTCAGGGCCAGAGGAAAGTTTCTAAAGTTTCTGAACTCTCTCTCTCTCTCTCTCTCTCTCTCTCTCTCTCTCTCTCTCTCTCTCTCTCTCTCTCTCTCTCTCTCTCTCTCTCTCTCTCTCTCTCTCATACATACACAACACAGAGTGACACACTGGCACATGGGTGACTAGCCGGCGCTGCAGTAGCCTACCTGCCAATGTCCCTGGCCACTTGCTCATTAGGGGTGCTGAACAGCAGGACCGAGTGGTGGCCTGCTACGGCGCTCCCGGTGACGGCGGCGTAAAGCCGAGCACCGATAGACCACAGTCCGGGGTACAACACCACGGACAGGAACACAAGCTTCAGAGGGGGTGGGGGGTGAGGGGAGGGGAGAGGGGGTGAGGGTGAGGGAGGAGGAGGTGCGGGTGATCAGTTTAGGAGGTTAAGCTGACATCACATGGCTGACAAACCGACCCATGATTTGAAGTTTTAGCAAGAGTCGTGTTTCTGTTAGGGGAAAGTTTTAAACATGTATTATGTTCTAGAGGGATATATGCATTGGATGACACGTGTAGGAATTGATAACGAGGCCATAATAGTATTGTCATTATTAGTATGAATATTATGATAATTTTAATTATTATGAGTTGTAGTAATAAAGTCAAAGGTTATAGTGATTGTAGGCCAACAAGTAGAAGAATCCTTATATTTGACAGTGGGATAACCTGTGGGCGAGCTAGATCAGACGCGGTGGGCATCGCAGGTTACGTGGATGTTATTGCTCCTAGCATAATAATCAAATGGCTACATTGCCATTGATAACTGGTAGAAGACCAAGCTCAGATCAAACACACACGTTTACCCTGAATAGCATGTGTCAAGTGCATACGGATTCATCACAATGTCAACTACTTACCAAACATAACACACACAAGGAACGAAAGACAGAGTGAAAGATGGACTCTTTGCAGCATCGCTGGTACAGCCCCTCCATCCTACGGGCAACAAATGGCATTCCCGGTCTGTCCGGGTTGAGTGGTAGCGTAGTTCCCAAGCGTCTCATCGCACGACGGAACGCCAGGAACGGGGTGCTTCAATTGAGCGTTATTGGCGAGAGAGGGCGGGGAGCCATATCCGTTTCAGATACATTGGTTTAGTGGCAAGAGAGGGACTACCTATAGATGAATATCCGTTTTCGTTACGGATAGTTGTCAAATAACGCCATATTTATTCTCATTGTCTTTTTTTGTTGTTATTCTTGTCTTGTTCTTATTCTTCTCGCTCCGCGGACTGTTCACTGGCGTACAAAGCTTATAGGAAGTAAGAGGCCGGAAATTGTGAAACGGTAGACCAGGATAACGCCTCAATTCAGCATCCTTTCTCAGCCTAGTTGAGAGCATGCAAAAGAGACATGCTGTCTGATGCGCACGATACTAATTTCCTTGAAATTGGGCTCATTTCAGTGTTTTCATTTGAAACGAACCTACGATGAAGTACTTCTTGTCAGAGCATTTTTTGTTGGAATACTTTCGCATTTTTATTAGCACATCAATGTTTGCATACAAATATGATCAACTTGGCAGGTGGTCATCGGAAGTATGTCCAGCGTCAGGAAAACGACCATCGCTACGATTACGATTGGTTGCTTGACATACCGTCGTCCAATCAGACGGCTGGTTTCTGACCTGCGTCATAATCGGCTTTCGTGTCTGATTTAAGGCTTTTACCTTTGCTTGGGGTGGAAATAATTCTTATCACTAGACATGAAGAGACGCACAAACAATGCCATGTGTACTCTGTCTATGGCAGAAGTATTATTTGTATTTGTCGACGCTAGAGAGTACAGTCTCTTCAGTTGAGTGAATGCCTTGGGTAAAAAAAAAAATCCCTTCATTATTAAAACTTCATTATGGCAATTGACTTATGAAATAGGGGGTATTGAAGAACTCATAGTAGACGCAGATTCTTGAAGATGATTTCTTTCCTGACATCGTCGGCCACTGGGTGGAGTTGTGGATCTATTAATTGTGGGTCTTCTAATCCTTTCCTGGATGTTGGTGAATAAACATATTTCTGTGCGGTCATAAGTAGCCCTGTCTATTATTGTGAAGTTAGAATCAACTGAAGCAAATTGTAAATGCTTCACCACGGCAAGCTGTGCTGCAATTCACATCACTCCATTTTCTGAACCCCTGATACCATTGATAATCCCCCCCCCCCCCCCCCCCTCCCCTTCTCCCCCTTGCCTTCAGAGCTGTGTTCATCGTGGTCTCGACTCCCATAGCTTGGAGACCGTGGTGTGGTTCATAGCCTTAACAGCAGGGGGCGCACCATGAGCCCCCAACAACTTGAGAACAAACCAATTTATTTCCCCGACGCTCGCATGCTTCATTTGAGAGCCCCATCCGAAATCTCGAATACAGCCACTTAAGCCACTGTTCCCGACATGAAAGAAGGCGACCAAAATAGAGAAATGGAAAGAAGGAAGAAGTCGAATGAGACACTTTTGATCTCTTCGTTTAGGGCCTCGCTTTGAGGCGGGATACATTCCCCACGAGGAGTTCTGAGAACGATATGTTGTTTGTCTCTTGGAGTTGTAGTAAGCTACAAGCATTTGCATAAATTACCATTTTTATTTACGATTCTTGTCTGTTTTTTATGTAATGAGGTCACAAACTTTAGAATAGAAAACGGGAAAGTTGAGAGAGAGAGAGAGAGAGAGAGAGAGAGAGAGCATTAGAGCAGGGATAGACAGAAATGTTTAGGGAGTGTGTGTGTGTGTGTAGCTGGCCTCACAATGGGCTTGTTTATTGGTGAGGTCATTGTTGTGATGAGATTAAAATGAAAAGTGGGGCACGTCGGCAGGAGGTGAAATAAATAAAAAGGACCAAAACAACTAAGAAGTTCAAAGAATGTGTTGAGTTGCGATAATGTGAGGGAAATATGAGAAAAGAAGAATGAATGAAGAAGTATTAACATAAAGAGAGTGAACACGCCTATTCCTATTCCAGGACAATGCTAAAGTAGAAGCAGAGGAAAAGGAAGGGAGAGGAGAAGAAAAGGTGGACATTCAGAGGTCAGGTAGGTCTCAGCGAAGACTGTGATCACTTCCAAAGGAATAGGCCTCTCCTCCCTTCGAGGTTAATTAAAAAGAGAAGTCACGGGGAAGGAGATGTCTCATTCACCAGGGCTGACCTCAGGGGAGCCTCCAATCCAATCGGACCGACACATGTCTCCATCACTTGGGATTCCGGCGTTGCATCACGACCGCTGGTGGCTCGTCTATATACCAGCAGCACAGACCCTGGCTCACTGAACAACCCACACAGCCAGAGTGCGGAGCCAAAGCAGGTCTCTGTTGTTATAAGGTGACCCAGCCACGTTTCTTTGAGGATCAGGTCGTGACCTCTAAAGTGAACACACGTCCTCTACAATTTCTTTCTGCTCTTTATATCTCTTTCTGTTTCTGTTTCAATCATTTGTTTTTCATCCCTCCATCCATCCTTCCTTTCTTTCTTCTTTCAGAGAGAGAGAGAGAGAGTTAGACAGAAAGACAGACAAGAGAGGGACAGGGGGCGAGAGAGATAAGAGAGATAGAGAGACAGAGTCAAAAAGAAAGACAGAGAAACGGACAGACAGACAAATGATTAGAGAGCGAGCGAGCGAGCGAGACGAAGACAGAGCGAGAGAGAAACAGGGTGAGAGAGATGAAGAGAGGGAAAGAGTGATTCAGAAAAAAAGGCAGATGAAGAGGGAGAGACCGTCAGATATTTTCTCTTTGTGTGTCAATATGTCAACTAAGGACACCCAAAAGGGATATGATCCTTTCCAGGAATAAACAACAACCAGTTGGATGAATACAAAAACAATCCTACCCATACACTGTCATTAGCATCGTCCCTCAGGTTGGTCCAATATAAAACCCATATTCTGTCTATCAGAATCCATCACCGTGCCAGATGACATTAGCATGCTACATAAATCACTGGGCATCAGTGAAATAGAATACCTGGGACAGCGCATTCGATTCATCATCACCATGCAGCTTAGCACCTGGAATAGAGGGCAAACAAGTGACAGCTTGCAAAAACAAAAGATGGTGAGGCGATAGGCGTAATGGCGCGAGGGAGGGGGAGACAGCGAGATGGAGACAGAAGATGAAGAGAGAGATAGAGAGAGACTGGGAGTCAAAAAGAAAGACACAGACACAGACAGAAAGAGAGACGGATGATTAGAGAGAGAGAGACAAAGACAGAACAAGGCAGGATGATGGAGAGAGAGAGATATATAGAGTCAGGAAGAAAGACAAAGGAGCAAGAGAGAGAGAGAGAGAGCGAGAGAGAAAGAGAGAGAGAGAGAGAGGCGATTTTAAGATAAAGTTTCACAATTTCTTTAACCAAATGGGGTCCGCTCCAGGGGAAAGACTTGAGCCATGTCCAGATTGATTGGAGAGAGGAAGGAGACAATGGCTTTGTGGGCCCTTCGAGCAACACACCGGCACAGTGGGAAAAAAGGAAAAAATAAAATCCATACTTCCACATTACTATTCATTGGCTGTCATGCAGGCCATTCCTCCTTGCGCTGCTGACGCTGTTAGAATAAGCTCACTCAACCTCACTTCATATTCAGATGAATGTTAAAAATATAGGTATATAAACTCACCTCTGACTCAAAGTTTGTGTCTCGGGGCAACTAAGTAGTGGATGAGTGACGAATGACAGGTGGAGCAATTTTGTGTGCGTGCGTGGGCGTGCGTGTGTGCGTGGGCGTGCGAGCGTGGGGGTGCGTGCGTGGGCGTACGAGCGTGTGCACAAAACTCCTTGAAAATCCTTTTTTATTAGAATGTGCTGATGTGCGAGTTTGTGTGTGTTTTTCTCTCTGTATGTATGGGTTTTTTCTATATGTGTGTGTGTATATGTATGTGTGGGTGTGTGTATGTTTGTGCATCTTTTCTACTTGTGGTTGTATAGAGGTATTTCTTTGTTCAGCATTCGTGGTGCCTTGTTAGTCCTGTTTGAAATAACTGTGGCGCTAAGGCAGGAGATTATTTACTGGTCGCCAAGCAGCAACTACAACAACAAGATGATGAGCACCAACGAACCAATCGGGTCTCTGCGGCGGGAGATGGGAGAGAGGGGGAGGAAGAGGAAGAGGAAGAGGAAGGAAGAATGTGCATTTCAAATCAGAAATGATTGCAATTTTACTTTCTCTCTTCACAATGTTGTGTCGGGTATTTTACACTTTGACTTTGACTCTGTCTTATCTTATTATATTTTACATTAGACCAGACTAGACATTAGATTCATAAGATAAGTTAATATGCATTTTATTAATCCAAGATGGGGAATGAGGGTGTCACAGCAGAATGTACAGGACAGCACTTCATTTGTGTGTGACTTGAATTATTATTTTTCTATTACAGTGTGTTTGTCCTGGAGGTTCCCCCATGAGCTGCAGTGCGTGCAGTTTGAACGGCAATATTTAGGCCGATATTTAAAGATGAAAAAGCAGCCGGCAGAGAGAGACAAAGTGAAAGTGCTGGAAGGTGATATAGAGGGGAGGGATGGACTCGGGAAGCCAGTCGTTCAATGGGGAATCGATGCTAATGAAAGTCGCTGATCAAGTATAAGCTAGCGATAAGAAGGCAACCTTGGAAACGGTGACTCTGCATTTGTGAGTCAGTGTGTGCATCTGTGTGTGTGTGTGTCTGTGTGTATTTGGTGTGTATGTGTGTTTGTGTGAGTGTGTGTGCATCTGTGTGTGTGTATGTGTGTGTGTATTTGGTTTGTGTTAGTGTGTGTGTGAGTGTGTGTGTGTCTCTCGGTCTGTGTGTGTGTGCACGTGTATTTGGTGTGTGTGAGAGTGTTTGTGCGTCTGTGTGTGTGTATTTGGTGTGTGTTTGTGTGTTTGGCGTGTATGTGTGTGTCTGCTGTGTGTGTATTTGGTGTGTTTGTGTTTTTGTGTGTGTGTGTGTGTGTGTGTGTGTGTGTATGTGTGTGCGTGTGCGTGCGTGCATACAGGCATGTGTTCCTGTGCGTGAGTGTGCTTGGGCGTGTGAGCATATTTTTGTGTGTCTGATTAATGTGTACATGTGTGTGTACACAATAGTGCATTTATATGTGTTCGCGTATCCGTGACATAAGTCTGATAAAAGCATGCCTTTAGCATCAAGGATGGATGACCCGGTGCAGATGTCCTGGCCTATTAGGGAAGCATCTGACCCAAAACCTGGTCAATAGTCACAATGTCGTATTGATTCACAGATTGGGACTACTTAGCTGCTCAGAGATATATTGCACCAACTGATTAATTGTAAATCAGCATCTGAGCAAAGCGCGTTCCATCAAAAGATTATGTTACACCCCACCCTACTTGCTGATAAATCACCAGCAAAGAGAGATTCACCCTAAACCCGTTGAAACGTATATCATATATACAGAGCATCTGTTATCCGGCTGATAGTGAGCCTCGCATAATCACCTTAGCATCGCAATATGGCGATATGCGCATTAGCTTTGTGACAAACAAGGCTGAGTAAAGCCTCGTCAGCGCATGGGACCGCATCAAACAGAGATCGCAACCCCCCCACCCCCCGCCCCACTACTACCCAACACTTATCCATGATAAATCAGGCTTGAGCAGTGTGTGTGTGTGTTTGTGTGTCTGTCTGTATTTGTGTGTTTGTGTGTGTTTGTGTGTGTGTCTGTTTTTGTGTGTGTGTTTGTATGTGTGTGTATATGTTAGTGTATGTGTGTGTGTGTTTGCACACAGAGAGTGTGATGGGAGGAGGGATCTCCAAAACACACTAGTTGGAGTGGGAAGGAACAGACAAAATGTACTAATTACTAACATGTCTCTGGCGAGATGAAACATTTTCCAGGTTGTGTAAGTAAATATATTCACTTTGCAAATTTACCTTCACATATTTATTGGGGCTGCTTTACGACTGCTAAGTATTTCCTGGTAGGAAGTGTAAGAGAGCGAGGAGGGGGGGGGGGGGGGGGGGGGGGAGTGAACAGTATAGAATAGATTTAGGAGTGCCTGAGATCAAACAAATTTTCTTCCTGCTGTAACTCTCGGTTACAACAGAAATATTCCTCATCCGGGAATATTGCTCCAGATTCAGAAATCTGTTTTTTTCTTTGTTTTCTTTTATTTTCTCTCCAAGGGTTCTTTGAAATATTTACTGAGAATTCCTGACAAGGACACATCCACATCCACATCCACACACACACACACACACAGACACAGATACACACACGCACACACGCACGCACACACACACACACACACAGTGTAATCACGCCACGTTCCTTGGGGGCATCCATCTTCCAGTGACCTCGGCGTGTGTGGATGAGGACGATCTTTCCCTTAAGACAAGGGCACTTCACATCTCTCCAGGTTCTACCATCCGCTTCCCCCCTGCCTGGGAGTGGCTCTCAAGGCCCAAGCCCTTGTAATAACATTTTACCACAAGACACCAGGCTCCGAGGGAGCTCTTACTGTACCACCTCCCCTCAAGCCCTGCCTCCCCTCCCCTTGGAGGTGGTGGTGGTGATGGTGGTGGTGGTAATGGTGATGGTGGTAATGGGGGTGACGGTGGTTATGGTGGTAATGGTGGTGATGATGGTAATGGTGGTAATGGTGGTGGTGGTTATGATGGTAATGGTGGTGGTGGAGATGGTGGTAATGGTGGTGGTGGTGATGGTGGTAATGGTGGTGATGGTAATGGTGGTAATGGTGGTGATGGTGGTAATGGTAGTGGTGGTGATGGTGGTGGTGATGGTGGTAATGGGAGTGATGGTGGTAATGGTAGTGGTGATGGTGGTAATGGTGGTGGTGGTAATGGTGGCAATGGTGGACCGGTCCCACTTAAACCACTGTCTCTGCCACTCTCAACTCCCCTCCCAGAACATGGGTTCGGGGAAGCTGGGAAGATGCGGAGCATTTCGATTTGTATACGGTTGCAGCTGGAAGGGGAGGACTCCGTCCTGGTCAGTATATTTTAAATTTTCTTTGTTATAGTCGGAAAAATGCAAAGTAGGGGTGATTGTATTTACGGTAAAGAAATCGGGTTATTTAGTGTGAAGGGATATACTATAAATGCGTTGCTACAGCCTCCTGAGACCATCCACATATTCAAGTCAGAGTCAGCAATGAATACCAGTCTGGCCTTGAGTGGGCAGAAAATTGTTTCCACATATGGGCTCGGCCTTACATGGTGAATAAACTCCAGCCAATAAGAGTGATGCTCTTGGTCTCCTCACTCTTGCCGAAGCAGGTTGGAAGTACATCTTAAACACGTTGTCCTCTGAGAAAAGCCTTCTGTGCAAATTCATGCTCATCTTTTAACATCGTTATTCAGTCTATTTTGGATTAAACTGATTCGACGGCTCCATTGATTGCTCCACTTTCCTCGAGCCCCGCCATTGTTTTTTTTAATTGGGCAGACTGCGACGCTTCTTGCTCGTCAAGAACTGAAACTCCCTCCCTGAGCTGATTGGTCCTCGCACTTGTTTACTTTTTGGAAAAGGCTTTGGATGGGCACAAGGCCAGACTGATCTGCAGAGAAAACCAGAGTGTGAACTCGGCTGTCAGCAAGGCTACTGTGAATGAACCGTTTACAGCAAACTTGATCAGTTAGTCAATTGATCAATCAATATCATGCCACACATGATGTGGTTTTCCAAATGGATAAACAAGACACGCTAGGCTGGATGTTTTGGGTTGTTTCAACCCAAGCTTGTGATAACTTTATTTCAAACAGTGTAAGACTCGCCGGAGTGCACCACCCACCACCACCCTATATCACCAGAGCACCAGCACCCTCTGAAGTGGCCCTGGCAATCCGAAACAGCTTGTTAGTGACGCCGACTTGCATACAAGGCCTGTTGTATTAGTTATTCCGACGTCCTGTAACCCATAGGCATGAGATAGGGAATAGAAGGCAGCAGATGGACTGGGATAGAGAGAATGTCACAACAATACTAATCCCATTCTTCTCCCATCTCCAGGAATGCGAGGATCACTCCGAGCATGTGCACATCCACACAGATGCGTGCGGACCCTCCTAAAAATAACTTCCTCATTGTCCTCGATTGGTGGAAAGTTCTTGAGCGAGAGACACTACCGTGCAGCACACCAATTGCAGCTGAAGACTAATGTCTCCATCGAAGTCTTGTAGGTGGATGTGTGAGTCATCATGAGCCAAGTACACAGAAATATCAACTGCTGAGATAAAAATCGCATATTAATCCAGCTCAAAAGTACTACCTATTTAATTAAGAGATGTTTGAAATGTGACATTGTTTGGAAAGCCTTTGCAAACTGCCAATATTAGATCAGTTTGAATGATTATTTTAGCTGATATAAACAGTAAATGGACAGAAAATTGCTCACTTTAAAGGGCAATGTAAATTTTGAGGAATAGTAATGAACCTAAACCAAAAGTGTTCAATTAAGCATTAAATAAGCAAATTACTGATTTCCCTTTGGTTTTACAATAAGCAACACACATAATTACATTTATATCACTATAGAATGTCTATCATATATAAATAAGCACCTGCAATTCTGTCTATTTAAAGACAGATAGACATTAATCATTCATTAATCCTGTATAGGGCATTAGCCAAGGCATGCTCTTAGCTGGGAAAATAGATCCATTAGTGTACATGGAGGGCAGAGACTGAAAACACGGTTAAAAGGTTTTCCAACTGCATCACATAACCCATGATTTGTGTTAGCGGTTGTATCCAACCGCTCAGACATATCTACCCTTTCTCTAGGTTAGAGAAAGGGAGGGGGAGTCGGACAAATAGAGGGAGAAATAAAAAACCAAATAGCAAACATCTGAACAGGAAATAATGGGATCTGGCGACGGGACCATGTTAAAAGGTTTAAAAGCAGCGTGTTGTCATATGGTTGTAAGTTCTATAGTGTTCTGTAACTTTTTTCTATCCCTAGAGTCATGTTTGACCCATATGGTAGCCTGTTTAGTCTACATGGTAGCCTGTTTGACCCATATGGTAGCCTGTTTAGTCTACATGGTAGCCTGTTTGACCCATATGGTAGCCTGTTTAGTCTACATGGTAGCCTGTTTGACCCATATGGTAGCCTGTTTAGTCTACATGGTAGCCTGTTTGACCCATATGGTAGCCTGTTTAGTCTACATGGTAGCCTGTTTGACCCATATGGTAGCCTGTTTAGTCTACATGGTAGCCTGTTTGACCCATATGGTAGCCTGTTTAGTCTACATGGTAGCCTGTTTGACCCATATGGTAGCCTGTTTAGTCTACATGGTAGCCTGTTTGACCCATATGGTAGCCTGTTTAGTCTACATGGTAGCCTGTTTGAGCCATATGGTAGTCTGTTTAGTCTACATGGTAGCCTGTTTGAGCCATATGGTAGCCTGTTTAGTCTACATGGTAGCCTGTTTGAGCCATATGGTAGTCTGTTTTATCCACCTGGCTGCTAGCCTGTTAGCAGGTTGCTAGTAGGCCAGACTGCCGAGTGGTCATCGAGAAGCTGAGTGCCTTGACAAAGGACAGGTCAGCATGTTCTCATCCTTCCTGACGTTCCTGATGTTGTGCAGAGGGCTGCCTGATAGGGAGAGCACACGATGTGGTGAGCAAAGGTTAGCTGATGGTAAATCCCCGGCCCCACAGGGTCATACCCCGTTGACTTGGATTGGGCTAACAATGCGGCGCCGAGCTGGACCGCGATTTCACCCATGACCGATGGTTCTGCTGGATTTGGTGTTATTTTTAATCCCGACAGTTATGTCTGGGTGAGGCAGGCTGAATCCCATAAGGAGACTGTGGTGGTGTTTATGCTTGCCTTGCTGTTCACAAAGGACCGCAGTCCTGTAGCTCAAACTCTTCTCGTCCTTAGCATGTACAAGAGTGAAATGATCAAATATAGTTGGTTAATATGCTTGAAGAGGTAGGACCCTTTAAGTAGGCTGTTAACAAATTCCAAGCTGCTCATAGGCTGGGATTGGTCATGCAATCAGTAAATAACATGGTGTTTTCCTTCAAGATATAAAGGAACAATTAATAATTTTTGGTATAAATAGATTGAAATGAAGGGTTGTAGCTTAGGCATTTACATGAAGGAACACTGTTTGAAATGTGATAATCTATATTTCTATATTATATACATATATTTTTGTATTAAATATAACTAGCTACTTATTATTTTCGGAATGACAGATACTATTTTGTATTATTTTGGGATGTATTGGGATTTCTGTGAAATGTTTTGAATGTTTTGAAAATGTTTGAAGCCAAATTACTTCATACTACTATATTACTACTATAACAAAAAATGTCACTTTGATTTGAATGAGCATATGGCTGTAAGCAGCGATCAATGACATTGTTTGGAAAGGCAATTCAATCTCTCATAATTAGCTGCTTCACAAACTGGGGGCCTTGCTAAGTTACATTTAAATGTATGATTTGTTCAGATAATTTTCTTGACATACAGTATATATATATATATGTAAAAACTCTGAACCTGAAAACAAATAAACAAGTGTGATGCTTTGGGGCTTTTAATCTTGTGCTGGCACCTAGTGTCGGACTCCTATTTAAAACCAGCACCAGATTCGTTGATGCACAGGAAGAAACAGATGGATTTGTTTGTTTAGCCTACTCCAAACCCATTGGGACAAATCCTGTGGAGCTATTTCTTCTCCTGTCATCGCTAACTGTATTACACACTTACAATTGCAATAAAGAGAACAAATTGCTTAAGCGTTGCCTTTCAGATATAGAGAATGTATGGATTTCCTTTCAAATCCTTCCATGATTTGAAAGACATTGAAAGAGATTGCCATTGTGTGTGCGAATGTGGGGAAAACAGCTGCAGCTCTTGGCTCTCTCTGATTTCACATCCGTCTTACATTCTTTATTTTCTTTCTTCCACCCACATAATTTCATTACGTGTCAGACAGCAGTGGTAAAGGTGAAACCTGGCGTGTGGCGATCCAGATAACAATATTAAATGAACCTAGAGACCACACGATGGCCAAATTAAGGAAGGAAATCAATACCTATAGTAATCATAACGTATTAGCCAGTATTAACTGAGGAGCATTCTACAAATACAATTATACCATCAACATGTGACTTCACTTCAGGAATGGTGTTAGCAGTGAGTCCTGTTCTCAATAGTTACAACACACAATACATGGGAATCACGCAAAAGTCCACTTTTTAACAAAAGACTAGAGAGAGAAGAGGGAAAGAGAGAGTGTGAGAGAAAGAGAGAGAGAAAGAGAGCACGAGAGAGAGAGAAGAAGAGAGAGAGAGAGAGAGAGAGAGAGCACGAGAGAGAGAGAGAGAGAGAGAGAGAGAGAGAGAGAGAGAGAGAGAGAGAGAGAGAGAGAGAAAGAGAGGCCAGCCTAGATTCAGGTGTTTTACATTTAGCTAACGACCCAAGTTGGCGACATCTCATATTGTACACAGTGTAATAGTGCCGTTATGTAGGATGGAGCTTCACCTCGAATACATTTCAATTTTCAAGTAAGACCTCAACTTCATTAAGGCATGACGTATTAAACAACAACAACAGGAACATTTGTCAAACACATTTAATATAACTGTTGCACTGAGTGAACCACCCTCATCGTCTTATGGTACAAATATATAGAAATATAATAAATACAGCAATACTTCACAATACAATGTACTATGAAAGTGTTAATTTGAAAAGACACTTCTGGTTTACCTGCAATTAAAAAAATTAAAAATCGATATATAATTGTAGGGATCTATGAATAAAAGAGCAAAGATGAATTACCAGGAACTTCAAGGGGCAATGTCACACAGCAGGCGGGCGGCCGTGTTATCTGACATTTACTTTGGTGCAAAAGGCAAGGATAAACCAGCAAATCGTTGAAAGATGTTATAAATATGGGGCTGGTTTTGGAAGTAATGATTGTAATAACACAGCGAGTCAGGCAACAGTGTCGGCCCTTACAGTATCTTTAGGGCTCAAGAGAATCAATCTGCTCCACAGCTGGGATTCCTATCGATCAAGGAATCTGTAAACCTGCCCTTTTTCAGCAACTTGTTACTCCTAGAGAAATCAATAGATAAACGTGAATAAGGACGCATATAGTATTTCGGCACCTCTGCAGCAGTGTTGTTGAATTTAGAGTTGGGAGTTTTTACTGCAGGCTCTCACCATTGCAAAGAATAGACGGATCAGATGCGCCTTGGTCTACAGCCTTTTTACGCTTTTCCAAAAGTTTCCGAAGGCTCCCATAAGCCTCGCTAAACTTTACAGTTGAAAAGTCATCCATACAGAAAACTGCATGACATAAAGGTAAAATTGAGACTCTGAGTGCTATAAAGCTGAAGAAATACTTTAACACAATCTGTAGAAAAAGTATCGTTGCATCAGTTTCACCAGTTATATTGGAATCGAGAACACAGAAATACAAGAAGCACCGGTGGGATGGAAAAAAATTATCGCTGGCAGACTCTGTACTCACAACAACAAAGACATAAATTGCACCCAGGCACGCACACACATGCACACAGGCACACATAGACACACACACACACACACATACGCACGCAGGCACACATACACACATACACACAAATACATACCTACCTACCCACACCAAACTCAGATATTCCTTTCAGGCCTGAGGAACTCCTGAAATTGAGCTGAAATATCTTTGACCTTTTCACCTGGGCTGACCCTGTGGGACCTGGCGTTAACTAACAACAGATATTCCTATCACCACAAATTGATCCAGCCAAGCACCGCCACTGCTGCACGGTTAAAAACATCAGGTTGTGGACCGCCTCGCTGGGACTCCCCTCAGGGAACGGTCAAGGAGGTCATTTGTAATGCCCACTGGCCAATAGGCAGCGCTAGGTGCTCCTGATCCGGGGGTCGCCGTGCTGGTGCTGGTGGTGGGAGTGATGATTGGCTGAAGCCCAACCACAACCTGGGAGGCGATTGCAGGAGGAATGACCTGCCCTGATCCACACCCCCCTCCATAGTAGAGGGGTTCTGGGAGGTTTGTTAATAGACCTCTGTCCTCGTCGGCCCAGCTTGTCTGTCGTACCGCCAAACAGCCAAGTGCTCCGACACAAGAGGGCTCGGGCTTGCTGCTTACGATCAGAGACGACTGGCTGGTCCTATCGTGATATGTTCTGCACCCCCGGGTGGAGGAGAGAGAGAGGGAGTGAGAGAGAGGGAGAGAGAGAGAGAGTGAGAGATAGGGAGAGAGAGGGAGAGAGAGAGAGAGAGAGAGAGAGAGTGAGAGAGAGTGAGAGTGAGAGTGAGAGTGAGAGAGAGAGAGTGAGAGATAGGGAGAGAGAGGGAGAGAGAGAGAGAGAGAGAGAGAGTGAGAGATAGGGAGAGGGAGGGAGAGAGGGAGAGGGAGGGAGGGAGTGAGAGAGAGAGAAAGAGTGAGAGAGAGGGAGAGGGAGGGAGTGAGAGAGAGGGAGAGGGAGGGAGTGAGAGAGAGAGAGAGAGGTTTAGGGAGTGTGTGTGTAGCTGGCCTCACACTGGGCTTGATTATTGGTGAGGTCATTGTTGTGTTGAGATTCATATTAAAAGTTGGCCACGTGGGCAGGAGGTGAAAGGACAAAAAATGAGTTGCAGTGATGTGAGGGAAATATGAGAAAAGGAGCGAGAATGAAGAAGAATTAACATGAAACAAGGTGTTTCCCTGCTGCAGCCTGTTCCTCTTCCAGGGAGAGAGTCTGGGGCATGTGATTCCATGGTCAGAAGGTCATTTGGGGCTGGCTGAGGCCTGCTCTGGGTACTGGCTGGGTTGGCTGATTCAGCAGAGAGGTATTGATGGGCAAAACAACACACACAGGAAAATGCAATGGCTGCAGAAGCCACCCTTCCAGAGATGTTGGAATTCTCTGGAGATGCTTGGGTTGTCTTGGGTTGACACCCCTTAAACAATCAATCAGCCGTATGCGACAATCATGGGCTGACACTGGATAGAGTGCTGGCCTCTGTATGCAGTGCTTCCTCCTGTTATGGGATTACTATATCCTGGTTGGGGTGACATTTAAAACATCTCAGCAAGCACGTACCTCCCTGTCTCTCTTGTATCTAATCCGTCACTAAATGTTAACGTCCAACACTGACACAATACAACCACAATGTCCTGTTAACTGATTCTAATTGGAAATTCTTTCCACCACAAGCTGCGGTCATCTGGTATTCTCTCTCTCAGGAGAGAGAGGAGCAAGAGTGATAGTGAAGGAGAGGATAGGTAGAGAGAGAGAGGGAGAATGATAGAGAGAGGAAGAGGACAAGTGTAAAGCAGTGATGGAATGGGTTCATTAGGGAGATGAAGGTTATGGAAACAGATGGTGTTCCTGTAGATGTAATGTTTCACTATTGTGGATCTACAGGGATATTCATAGACCGAGAAAGGTAGTAAAACATGAGTTGGGAATAACCCAAGCAGTGGTACAATCAAACCATTATGCAAAAAAGGTTGCGGATACACTACATCTAAAATCTATTATGAATTAGATGGATGTAATGCGTTGGTATAATCAACCACCTACAATTACACTCATCAAAAAACACTAAGCAGTTTTTTTCTCAATCAGCTCCTTTATGCTTTGCATGTGGCTGGCAAGTAAAAGGAAATACAATAACGTTACTCAATTCTGAGTGCTGTCACTCAGAACAGTTAAGATAAGTTATATATTGCTGGATAGCAACAGTGAAAATTCCTAATCCAATAAGCTTCATAGGAAAGCACTTTACAGCTCATTGTGGTGTCCTTGACTTTCTGAAACAATAACTTAGCGGACGCAAATGTCAACAAAGCAGCTCAGGCACAAACATAAACACACAACACACACACACACACACACACACACACAAACACAAACACACAAGGATGTACATTCACACATGCAGTAGATACACATACAAACACTTTATTTCTCTCTACACACACACACACACACACACAGACGTGCGTACACACACAGTGACACAGAGCGACAGCGACAGCGAGAGCGAGAGCGAGAGAGAGAGCGAGAGAGAGAGAGAGAGAGAAAGAGAGTAAAGGAGAGACACCAATTAGCCAATGTAAAATAAACTTGTTTGTGTCATGGTGGGGCAATCAGTTGTGTAAAGATGCGCAGTGCAAATCTTAAGACAAGTGAGATGGCATGGGCTCAAAGACACCGAATGTTTGTGTGTGTTTGTGTATGTGTGTGTATTAGTGTGTGTGTGTGTGTGTGTGTTAGTGTGTGTGTGTGTGTGTTTGTGTGTTTGTGTGTGTGAGTGTGTGAGAACAGAGGAGGACAGAGAACCTTTCATAGAGATGGAAAGAGCAGAACAGAGGCACATGAAGGGCTGCAGGCTTTAGACAATGATCTCTATGTGTACACCCAGCTCTGTTGCACCATGCAGATCCTTCCCCAGTGGGGACGGTCACAAACAGAACACACATTAAACCCCCACAGTTATTAGTAGAGGGATCAGCTGTGGCTGCCAATGGTATTGCGGTTCTACCAGGTCGTAAAGATTTCCATATTTGTCATTGACCGATCTTCAAAGGGGCGGTGTGTAGAATGTAATGGCATCTAGGAAGAAATGAAATATTCATAGGCATGTTTGAATTAGTTCCACATATTCCTTGAGTTGATTTGCTTTTATCCAAAGTGATGTGGATTCAGATACATCTAGGCTAGGAGTCCAACAATCCTAGCCAGAAACCAGTTCCCTGGTATAGTGGATATGCCGGGCCTTGAGGATTTGTCATTGGCCAGTGGTTTCCTACTATCCACAGAGAGAGAGAGAGAGAGAGAGACGTTGACCTTGCTCTTCGTGTTTTGAAAACCAAACGTTTAACCTCGACTTCCCACTGTGTGTGAGGAATCCATTGCAATCTTTTTATCTACATTTCATATACGCTCAATCCTGCACAGCCAAACCCTATCATAAAATCCATCTCTCTCTCCCCTCCGTCCCTCTCTCTCTCTCTCCCTCTCTCCCCCTCTGTCTCTCTCTCCCCCTCTGTCTATCTCTCTCTCTCCTCCTCTCTGTCTGTTTCTCTCTCTCTCCCTCTCTTAGGCTAAGTGACACATATCTGGGTTCACACACACACGCATGACAACAGGGCGGAACCCCTGGCCTGTCATTCTGTCTGTGGGAAATAGGCGAACGATCTGAGCTCTCTGATCCAGTCACTTTGAGTGGGATGGGATTCATGAAAATGAATCACCTGCATCCAAATGTCCTTCGAAACTCATTGCTCTTAATTTACGTTGCTGTCTTTCTGTGTTTGTGACACCCACATGTGAGAGTGAGTGGATGGATGTTTGTGTGTGTGTGTGTGTGTGCGGGGGGGGGGTGTGTGTTTGTGTGTGTGTGTGTGGGTATGTGTGCGTGGGTATGTGTGTGTGTGTGTGTATGTTGGGGGGTATGTGTGTGTGTGTGTGTGTGTGTGTTGGGGTATGTGTGTGTGTGTGGGGAGGGGGGGTATGTGTGTGTGTGTGTGGGGGGGGGTAGGTGTGTGTGTGTTGGGGGTATGTGTGTGTGTGTGTGGGGGGGTATGTGTGTGTGTGTGTGGGGGGGGTATGTGTGTGTGTGTGTTTGTGTGTGTGTGTGTGTGTGTGTGGGGGGGGGGGTATGTGTGTGTGTGTGTGTTTGTGTGTGTGTGTGTGTGTTTGTGTGTGTTGGGGGAATGTGTGTGTTGAGTAAGCAGTTAGTGTAGTGGTGATGTAGTGTGTGGGTTTTCAGCTGGGGTATGCAAATATCTCCGCTGTGATTATGAAACTGTGAATTAATAGTCACAAAACAAATTATAATTAATGGAGATGTATAACATGTATAAAATGTCGGTACCATGTTCAAGTGAACATAATCATTCTAATAGAACATATATTTATTGATAAGGCGTTACAAAGACAGAATTAAACCATTCAACATCGTATAGTTATCCTTGCACAAACATATTCACATTCACGTATGTGTGTGTCTGTGTTTGTGTCCATTTATGGTGTTAAATAAGATATTTGTAAAATACCATTAGTGGTTTAAGATGGACAATCATGTTTGCAACCTTCTGTTACTTGTGAGAATGCCATATTGATTTCTTATTTGTCAGTGGAATAAGAATCAGGGTTGACTTTCTCAAGAGATCCCCCTTAAGACAAAGTCTGTGTCTGAAACACTTCACTACAACTATTAAGGAAAGGAAGAGAGTGGGAGATCAAGTTGCAATCTGTCCCTCACATTTAGAAATGTTCTCTATGTTATTTCTGTATTTGAAGTCTGATCCTTTTTAAATTAATATACTCCGAATTTCATTAAAATGATAAACGTGGAAAAACAACAATCCAACCCAAATCCTCACCATAAATAAAGAGGTTGTAAAGGTTGTTGCAAACTCCTGGTTAGCCTTGAAATTACGGCATTATGAGGCGGTCCAATGCTTAATAGAGAGGAATACAAAACAAATGTACAATTCATAAAGAAATCTATTCATATTGTAAATGCTAACGTTGCTGCTGGAAAGAGAGGGGTGGGGGATAATATTGTGGGTGCCTAGTGGGTAGTTAAAAGCCATTGGTAAAATGTTGAGACTTCTTTTGTTATGGCAATAATCATGCAAATAATCATTATTTCACTGTATGTTACATAAATAAACACATTATATACTCCCGTGAGCTCAGCATTAAAATGTACTTCTTGACAAAATGGCAAAATAATTAGATGATTTCTGACACCACTGTTCTATCGTCATCAACTGGTCATATTTAAAAAATGTGGGGTACCTTAGCTGTACAGAAGTGTAAGGCTATTGGTATTGGTTATTGATTACATTTACATGGGCTGAAATATTCCCACATTCACCAACGTGAATGAGGGATGTGTGAAATGTGTGAAATCATAAGTCAAGACATTTGGTGTCCTGAAATCACGGATTCCAAGGGAGCAGGATAAAGAGGATGAAAAACAGAAGTTTCATCTGAAAAAAAGCTTTCTAGCCAAGGCTAGTAGTTGTGGTTCGACTCCAATCTGTTCAAAGCCATTTAAATAACCACATTCACCACTCAGTCGAGAGTGTCTCCCCCCACAGTCAGTGATAATAAATCTTGCATGTCCGTTCGCCCGTGAAGTGCAATGATTCACGCCTTAATGAGTTAAATTATTTAAAAAAAGAAAATCTGATGCCTCAGCTGTGATCTACACATTATGAAATATTAAGCGGAACATGATTGGAAAATGTACATACACACATCGGGGGAACCGCCCGAGGGTTGCTCCATGACGCATAAAAACAACTTATCATTTAGTTAAGTCCATTACTGCTTGGACTTGGGTGTGCATAGTGTTGTTTGAGCGCAGAGCGGGATTTATGACGTGTGAGATGTTGTGACGCGACCACGTCTAGATTGGAGTTTCGCTGCAGGCTTGACGCATGAGCTCACCGTCGCAGAGTTTTTACGGATGCGTTCAAGTTTTCAAAAATGTTTGTGAGTAAAAAAAAAAAATCTGTAGTGGTTGCATATGCCATACCGATTTGTACATATGTGTATTCCAAACGAACACATTATTTGTGGAAATAAGTCATTCTATACTACAGCAGCGATATACCACACATTTGATTTAGAGTTTCTGTGTAGACCTATGTTGATTGATTTTATACACCTTTTGCCAATTGGAATATGTCCATAATGTTATTATCACACATTGTGTTGACCTTATTAAGATGGGATCCTGTTTTAAGATGAACACCTGTCTGAAGGAGTATTAAAGCATAAACATATGGTTTAACCCTCTGGTTACTGCTCCTCTCATCCTTTGACCACATATGTCAGTTTTCTACACACATTTCTATCCCCATTTCCATTTCTATATCACTTTTTATCTTTGTATTTCCATACCATTACTTGAATATCGCACGGTTCATCCCATATTGTGCAACCTTATCAGAAATAGTGAGCCTTCACAGAGAAACCGGCTCGCACCGTTGTAAGAGGACGTCTCCTTAATCGACCGGTGGTTATCGGAGCTTTATATGCTATCATCTGTAGAAGAAAACGGGAGCTCTGACAAAACCTCTGTGTGCGTTTCCTTGCCGTTGTCAGGAGTCTAGATAGCGAGGTTGGTGACAGCAAATATACCCTCCCCCCCCCCTCCCCTCCCCTCCCCTCCCCTCCCCTCCCCTCCCCTCAGGCAAAGGCTGTATTTTTCCGTTTGCGATGCTGTCTTGTTACTGGCTCACCCTCCCCTCCTTTCCTCCCCCACGGGTAAGAGAAACTCCCCTCTGTTCCTCTACCTGTGATCTGTTGGCAAGTGACACTATCTGGGAGAGGCCTCGCCTGCCAATGGCATGCAGAATGACAGCGGCCTACTTCTCTGTTCCAGTGGCAGATAACGCGAGCACGGTGCCCGTTGAGCTGGAAATACCCGAAAATAAACGCCTTCCCCCGCTCCACGTACAGATAGGCTCTATCTGCCTTTCGCTTCAGGTTGTTAGCTAGAGTGGAAATATATAGCCGCGTTGTCCTCCATCACAGCGGCGTCGCCTCGCATGTTTGCCGCGAGGATTCGCACACTGGGTTTGTACAAGGGTGAACTTTGTTTTGTTGTGCCGCGCTGTCCCGTGTGAACATAGGCCTACACACAAAAGAGAGACGATTCTGAAAGCCGTGAATCTCGAGGGTTAAGAACGTGCCAGAGCCGTGCGAGGACGAACGCCTTTGAAGTACACTTGTAATGCTTCATGTTTATTGTGTGAGGGTTTAGAATGTGTAGCTTGTAGTACTTTATGCTGTGGGGATTAGGTACCGGACAAATTGTATGATTTGTCCACCGGCAAGCTCCCCCTGATTTTATATTGCTGTGCGGTTGTCAGAATAATGATAGCCTTAAACTCTTTGCACAAAAAAAGATTGGTCTGATAATCAGTTTTATTGGAGATCATTAAATTCGAATTATCTGGGAACCTTGTGATCCATTGAAAAGCGGCTTCAGATTTATTTGAATTGTGTCCACTGCTCTCCAGTATTATCATTTCAATTCCACATATTTTTTTTTATCTTTGCTTACCATCACTGGCAGAGATTTAAAAGCTGTCAAAAAACATTGTTTGACTTGAATTGAGCTGCCATGCTCAATCCAGTCCATTCAGTTCACAGATAATAATACTGAGCTGACGGTAGAACTAAAAACAAAATAGTTATCTGATTTAGCTTTCGTATTCTTTCTGTATTTTCTACCCCCTAACCGCATGCATGTGTGATAGGTCAATGCTAATACAACAGTATTGCATCAGATATAAGTCTCATCTCTAACCATAAAGCTTTGGTTAGTCTTACAGAAGGAAAAAAAGGCTATATAGGCTATGCTTAAATACACAGTGTTGTAATAGACCCTTTTCACAGATGCATCATCACAGTGTAAACTCAGAACACAAATGATGGGTCTGCTCTTCTGTCTTATGCATTAGGACTGGGTTGCACCAGCTAAGCATACGTTCATTACTAAGTCATTAGTAACCACTAGTTAGCTTAAAACTACCAGTTTATTAAATTGAGTTGCACCACTATTATGTAAGTAATGTCCTAACTAGTCACAACTTAACGATGCGGAAGGTGAAGTTAAGCAGTTAGTTGTCGCTTCAATGTGACGACAACCAAGTCGTAAAGAATAGCTTTGTGTTAAGAAAAACACAAGTTAAAAAGTTAAACCAAAACAGTAGACACCCTGGCAAGGAATACATATTTCACATGTTGGCAAAAATTGCTTTTATTAAAAAGCAAGTGCATTGTTGTCCTTGTATTGTAATGCAGACTACATTTGTCCCTTATGCTAAATAGAGACCTTGATTCCTTAAAGTTGATACATTTGAGTGAATAACTACTAGCGAGGCCTTTTGTTGTGTTCCCATAACAAAGAGCATTGTTGGCGAGTCGGGACTGCATGGGGTGGACACCATCTGGACCGAGTTATCTGCAAACTTGACAGACCTCTCTCGTGGGGATACGGGCCTATTAATGTACACTGTAACGCACACATTCTCCATGTCACACCTTCCTCTGTGTCGTTTTTTCTTCTCTTCTCCCTCCAGTCGTCCAGAGCTGAACAAGTGCTAGCTTACAAATAGAAGAAGAGAACAAAGGGGGAGGAAAATCCTGGAAGAGGCAAACCTGGTGTTGTTCAGCATTGTTCCATATTAATTCAACCATGGCTTTTTAGTCACTGGAGCAGAGACATTCACTACTAGCTGGGGACATCCTTTGCATTGTAAATCCTGAATCACAAGCAAGGAAAATGTCATGCATAAAACAACGGTAATAATAATATTAGAATCATTCATTCAGTTAAATTATTACAATCAAAGTTCAATGGTTGAGTATGACTCTCTAATATTTGGCTTATCATAAGTAAGGCCCATGAATCAAGCGATCTGCTCGGTGCGTTCTGTAGTTTCATTCCCTCTCTAGTGCCAGCAGCAGAATTGGTAGCCGGAGGCTTGACCTTAACTTAGTGAGATTAAAACTTTGGATGAATGAATGTGAATGCGGGCACTAGCAAGATTTATTAGGATTAGAGACTTTTTCTGTCAGCCCGAATGGTTGGCAAGGTAACGGCAGGGGTGTCAGCCAATCAGATGCTAAGCCGTAACGTCCAATTAAATTAATTTAAATTAACAAAAAAATAATTAAACAACATTTTTAGGAACCTCTATGCATGGTGCAATGCTACAGTGCATTTAAGACATGTGCGACCGATAACAAGACAACAAACATGTTAAAGCATTCTAAAATGTCCCAGTGAAGGTTCCACTGAGTGGTTAAAGTACAAACATGTATGAGCTACTAGGTGAAGTCCAAGGAGCAGCGAGTCGATCATGGACTACCAATCAATGGCATATTTCCCGTATTGTACTCTACATCAACTAGCTAGGCGGCGTAATCTAAAGGCGAAAGACATGCTGCTCCAACGTTTTCAACCCCCTCCCTTCCTTAGGTTATGCAGAGTCAAAACAGAAACAGAAAAAAGAAACAAAAGTGTCTCTTGGCTCCGAGACAGCAGCGATTATTCTTGGCTTCTATATATCTGATCTTAACAAGGAGTGCTGTAGGGAGGGGAGAGGTGTGCCATGCAGAACAGCCCTCCCCATGAATATCACCAGCTGCTATAAAACTGTCAATCGTGGCGCGCCCCCCGCCCCCTCCCCCTCCCCCCCCCCCCCCCCCCCGCCGACCACCCCCACCTCCATGAAGGCTGATTTGTGACGGCGGCCGTCCGTCCGTCCGTCCGTCTGTCGCGATGAGCGGCGGGATCCATCGGCCACCGTTTAATCAGCGGCCAAAGGAAAGCTGAGGTGAGGGATGAGGCCGCGTGCCGCCTTAAGAGCCACTTCACGGAGTCATTCACCTACGCCATTACCCATCCACACGGACGCGGGCGCCAGGAGGAGGGCCGCGTGCTCTTCGCAAAGCGAGGCCGCCGCCGACCTTTAGACAAGAGGGGCTTCGTGGACCGTGGGAAAATATACTCGCGCAATTTGGCGCGATAGCTGCACAAACACACTTCACTCTTTCTTTTATTGGCCACAAAAAGAATGAAAAGGAAAATTGCCAATAAAAGATGAAAGGTATGGCTGTGTTTGTGTGATGGTGTGTGGATGTGTGCGTGTGTGTGTGTGTGGGCGTGCCTGCGTGAGAGAGAGAGAGACAGAGACAGAGAGAGAGAGAGAGAGAGAGAGAGGGAGAGAGAGAGAGAGAGAGCGAGAGAGACGGAGAGAGTGGCAGAACACGCTGAGCGTATTCCTCAGAAAGGAGGTCAAGGACGAGTTAAATAAATAAATAAAGACAATCTCTATCAATGCATTTCACAACAGACAGAGTTTCCAGGGTAAGTCCTCCGCCCAACTACACTTTTGAGGCCACTTAACCAGACCCCCCGCGTTTGGCCTTCACCTGTTTGTAATGTCCTCCGAGTGGAGACAATTCTCCACCCATCAACATTGCGATTCAGCAAAAAACCTGACAATGCAATTCCTTTTGCCAGAAGCTTTTGAAACCATATCTGTACCTAACCACCCACCAATGTATATACGTGTGTGGGTGTGTGCATGTGTGTGTGTGAGTGGATGTGCATTTCTATGTGTGCATGTGTGTGTATGTGTGTGAGGATTTGTGTGTCTCTGTGCATGTCCGTGTCCTCTGTGCATGGCTGTGTCCATGCATGCTTACATACACGCGTACGTGTGTGTGTATGTGTTTGTGTGTGTGTATTTACGTACACGTGCGTGTGTAGTAGGTCTTTCTCTTTGTGTGTCTGTATGCGCGCGTGTGTGTGTACGTGCATTGCACATGTGTGCGTGTGTGTGCGCACGCGCGTGCGCGTGTGTGTGTGTGTGCGTGCATTTGTGTGCACGCGTTGAAGACTGGGAATAGGGACAAGAGAGAAGGAAGTGTGAAGAGGAAAGAAAAAGTGTGCAGGCGGGCAAAACAAATAGCTGACTCTGTAGCTGGCTACTCCTCCAGGCAAAACCCGGTTACCTTCCTCCACTCCAGCTTTCCAATAAACCCTGCAACGAGGTTAGGGTCACAGGTGGACAGGACTCAACGGCTTATCACTTTATGAGTGTGCCCGTGTCGGCGCGCAGCCGCAGCGGCTACGCCTTGGCTAAGAACGTACGCATCGCTGGCTGCCTTTTCTAAGCCCTTTGAGAAGGAAAACAAAAGAAGGAAAACAAAAGAAGGAAACGTGAGGGGGATGTGAGGGAGAAAGACGGGGGAATTGGAAGAGAACCAGGGGCGAGGTGAGCTGCTGTTGAGGTTTCGGTCCCGGTGGGATGACACTGTGCCACCATATTGGGTTCTGCATTGGTCTTATTACATTCGGCCGAGGCCTGGGGACCCCCTGGGTCGTTCCCTCCCCGGTGCAATGCAGCGTTCCGGGGCTTGAATATTCTCCAAACAAAGCCTGGGGGTTGGAGAACCCAGGACTTTAATATCAGCCCCATTACTCTCCTCCTCCTACTACTCCTCCTCCTCCTCCTCTTCTTTCCCTCCCCCCAAGGTCCACCGAAGGTTAATCCGACTGCAAACGCGTTAACGTTGAACATGTCAATATTAAGAATATGAGCGTCAGTAATAACAGCGGTGTCGATATGCAGGGGTCCTGGAAGAGAAGGAAGGTGACGGAGCGGGGAGATTCAATACATGGTTAGTTAATAAATGATAAAGTGGCCTATTACTAGATCCATCGCCACGACTACCTTCACCTCCTCATTTACGTATTATCGTCCGTCGCTATGCGAGCGGAAGGGGGGGTGGGGGGGTAAATGAGGAGGGGGGAGGTGTGAGAGCTGAGACAGATGAGATGTGTTGCTTGTCTAAAGGATCGCAGGTAGAAATGAATTAGGGAGTGAAAGCATGAATAAATGACTAAGGAAGCATAGTGATAAACAATGCATAAATAATTGTACTGCAATACTACTTATAATGCTACTAAGTGGAAGAAAATACACATTCTAAACACGCAGGAAGGCATTTACATACACATATCACCACTCTTCCAAATACACACACAGACACACACACACACACCTTTTGTTAATTCAATTCTCAAAGCAAACACTGCAACAATGAACCTATGCACACACACACACACACACACACACTCACGCACCCTCTCACACATAAACAGACATAGACACACACTCACCCCGTTTGCCCATTCAATTCTCAAAGCAAACACTGAAACAATGAACCTATGCACACACACACACAGACACAAACACACACGTATGCACTCACACAAAACACAATGTTAGTCAATTCAAATCCATTGTTGCAGGAAACACAAAAATTGTATTATTTGTCAACTCATATTTGAAATATCTACCTCCATTGGGTCCTATATTTCTGAATGTATTCATGAAATATGTATTAAGAAAATAGGAATTCATACCCTCAGGTGCTGGCCATGATTGAGAGAGCCTGGGTCCCTGTTTAAATAAAGTTTGTTTTAACACAATTGTTTAACAGGTGCTCAGTAGCTCGGCCCTATTACTGTCAGCTGTGAGACAACACTGCATCGCATTAGCCCACTTTCTACTGATAGTCTACACAAAACCCACACGCATGAAAGCACGCACACACGCACACAAACACACGCACGCACACACATACACACACACCTGCTTTAGAGCAGAGTGTGTGTGTGTGTGTGTGTGTGTGTGTGTGTGTGTGTGTGTTATGTTGACCCTCTCTGTGAGGAGAATGCTATGAGGTGATTTCAAACAAGTTGGTCAGCACACACACACACACGCACACACACACACACACACACACACACCAGATATCGACAGCCTCTGTAATGGCCAGGCCCCCAGATAACGTCCAGAGAGTAAGTAGAGTAAATAGAGTACGCTCGAGTTTTAAAGATCGAGCCCACAGTGCTATTTGAGACGGATCACAACGCTATACACTCCCTTATATGTTCCATTTGCAGTCCTATGTAAACGTACATCAGCAGAGGGTCTGACCAGGCCTTGGTCGAACTCAAGGCGACAGCAGTAACAATAGCGGTAGCAATGGTGTTCATTACACATTCACCATTTACATCACCCATCTTATTGTCATCCCTGCGCACAAATACCCACAGTCTTCAGAGCAACACACTATTAACCTGCTGAATAACAATAGACTCATGAATATTAATAATGCATCATGCATTCATTTGAAGATCTCTCGTTCGTGAAATCTTCAACAACGGAAAGGTGCGGCCCCTGTGCACAAAGTGCTTATGTTGCTCTTCTCTGGGGCCAAAAGGCTGATTAGTTTCGGCATCGCAACTTGGCATTGCAACATTGAAAATAGTACACTTCACCTTGGATGGTTGAATAATATAAGGCTTGTACATCGCAATAACCGCCTCCATTTTGGAAATACAAGCGCATCGGAACGTTAATGGAAGTGATGTTTTTTACTAATTAAGTCATCAATCGTGAAATTATTAGTTATTATGAGAAGACGTTGTGTTTGTAACTGCCAGAGCGTTTCTCATGCGAGACATGGCTAAGTTTTCATTAGCCTAGGTTAGGGTATATTTAGTTGATTTAGGATTTTACATTACTACAACTCTCTTGATTCCTCTCAAAATGGTGGAGTATAACCAACAAAAACCCCATGATGCATTCTGATGTAAAAGCCCTGTAGGAACGAAATAGAAGCAGGTGCTATTTCAGGGATACAAAGGTTTGAATAAATCTGTGCTTTCCTTGGTGGCAACAATCTCTTTTCTTTTTGGACTCCCATTACGTTCTCTTCTGTATGTAGTGCTCCTCTGCCTGGAAGTCCAAACAAGGAGGAGACGTCCTCTTTAGGACAGCTGTCTCTGTTTTTCTCCAATGTTGGTTGTAATTTGTAATTGATGTGGTCCACATGCATACCAATGCCTTGTGCTGTTTCTTAGGCGATTGATATTGTCGTTACGTTCCTTTTTTTTTTTTTACAAATGTTTGTAACTAATTATAATATTTTAACTTGATGTATGTTGCATATATAAATGTTACGTTTATTATAATTATTATATACTTTTTTTATGAGATTCAGATAATTAGCATTTCACATTTCCCCCTGCCCTTGATTCTATATATCTTTAGTTAGATACTGGCCCATAACATTCATTCATGTTAGGCCATATCACCTTTATTTAAATTAATATTTAATACTTCTACGGCCACACAGGCACGCTCACACACTCACTGCCGACTAACGTTTTACTAAAACATAGTTTATTATCATGCATTATACATATCTGTGAATGGGTACCAGTGTAGAATATTTGTGATACAATGAGAAATCTCCTCTGTGTACTGAGCAATAATTATAATGATGTGAGACATGGCAAGCCACAGTCACACAGAACCCATTCAGTTAATGCAGAGTCAAGGGACGCCTCAAAGGATCATGGTTAACTTTTAACCCACACTTTTAAAACATTCATTGTTTTCTACAAAGATAGATGAGATGCCTAGCCTTCCCTTACCACATTTCCCTGTGGTTTGAGTTCATACACACACACACACACACACACACACACACACACATACACGCATATACATAAAGGAAATTATTGAATTATACAATCTCTCTCTCTCTCTCTCTTTCTCTCATACACACACAAACACACATACACTGTCCCTCTCCCGCTCAATCTCACTCTCACGCACACAGGCGCACACACACGCACGCATGCACACACATACACACACACACACACACAGACACACAGACACACAGACACACACACACACACACAGACACTCATTCACAAAAACACCTGGACCCGGTGGCCTGCATGCGCTTTGATTGCCAACTATCTGTCAGTGTCTAATTTGTATTCATGACTCAGGACCTGCAGAGGATCTTCTCACATTTTTCTCCCCCCCCCGCCCCCTGCTTTTCAATCTGCGGACTCACCCTAGTTTGTTTTATGTATGTTTAGATTTGGGAAACACTCAAATGAAACCAAGTCGTTGATTGAAAATCCCTTCTGCCTTTTTACACAATTCACCCTCCATCCTCATTTTAAATGTTTTATTTATATATGTATATTTTATACGTGATATATTTTAATTTATGTATCATTTATGTATATATTCTTTGTTTTCATATATTTTCAGAGGGTGGGTGGATGTCATTTAGCAGCTGCATCCCCACCATCCTGGTTGGGCTTGTCAGAGACGAGGACTGTGTCTCTGCTTTGGTTATTTGTGAAGTTATCAGTAATCACTCGTAATCACTGGTGTGCCATTTCACTTCAGAGGTCAACGGGTGTTCGTTGACTAAATTTAATAACAGAGAAACAGAATAAATACAGCAAAAATGTCTGGTTTGATTGTGGCAGTTTTGCACCTAATTAAGAAACATCTAAAATATATATTACCTTACTTCTGAAAAAGATCACCACTACCTTGAAAAAGGTCATAAACACCCCCCCCCCCCCCCCCCAAAAAAACACTACACACTATTGGAATATCATTCTCCACGGAGAAGGGCTTTTCTCTCTGGCACCTGGGCCACGACGAACACCTTGGAAACAGACGAAGGCGGGTGTAGGGGTGGCATGGTGTGTGTGTGTGTGTGTGTGTGTGTGTGTGTGTGTGTGTGGGGGGGGGGGGGGGGGGGTCTCATTTACAACGTCCACGGCTGGTCCACCAGACCGCCATCTGGCTGGAGATTTGTCGGACTCTGGTGAGAACCACGGGCGACTGCAGAGGAACTGCTCAGCCCATCCAACCCCCCCCCCCCCTCTGGTCCCCCCATCTCTCTCTGGTCCCCCACCTCTCCCTCTGGTTCCCCAGCCTCACCGCCATCCCCCCCTCTCTCTGCACCCCCCCCCCCCCCACCTCTCTCCACCCCCCCACCTCTCTCTGGTCCCCCCACCTCTCTCTGGTCCCTCCACCTCTCTCTGGTCCCCCACCTCTCCCTCTGGTTCCCCAGCCTCACCGCCATCCCTCCCTCTCTCTGCACCCCCCCCCCCCCCACCTCTCTCCACCCCCCCACCTCTCTCTGGTCCCCCCACCTCTCTCTGGTCCCTCCACCTCTCTCAGGTCCCCCTATCTCTCTCTGGTCCCCCACCTCTCTCTGGTCCCCCTATCTCTCTCTGGTCCCCCACCTCTCTTTGGTCCCCCCATCTCTCTCTGGTCCCCCATCTCACTCTTTCTCTCTCTCCTTTTCAAAATAAAAGCTAAAGTAGAGTTATTCACGAGGTGGGAATCCCATGTTTACCTGATGGAAGAGAAGATAATTCCTGGTGGAAGTAAGAAAGGCAAATTTGATTCCTTTTAAGTAATTTTAGTTGGTTCAGTCGGCTCATATTGGATTGTGGATAATGTTGGATAAAGTTGCTCAGGGGAGGGAGTGGGGTTTGGGCTCTTCCACAGCATAATTGAATTAGATGAGATGAGGATAGAAGCCATTCGGTATTAAGGGAATTAGTCATTCATGCATCAAGTAGTAAAAAATTATCACTTTCTGGTGGCACATGAAGTTCAGTTGGACCAAATATCAAATATGTGCAGATAAATGTGTAAATCATCCTGTGGTGCATATAATAAAATCATGCTCATTGAATAAAAATAACATCATTTGTTTGGGTTGACATTATGCAGTATTCTGTTTGCCAATCGATTGATTGATTGTTGGTTGGTTGGTTGGTTGGTCAATGATAATAATAATAATAATAATAATAAGAAGAAGAAGAAGAAGAAGAAGAAGAAGAAGAAGAAGAAGAAGAAGAAGAAGAAGAAGAAGAAGAAGAAGAAGAAGAAGAAGAAGAAGAAGAAGAAGAAGAAGAAGAAGAAGAAGAATACATTTAATTTATATAGCACCTTTAATCAGGATCCAAGGTGCTTCATATGTGGGATACATAGAATAAGAATACAATCAAGTAAAATGAAAATAATAACAATAATAAAAATATATCTTTATTTTATTTATTTTATTAAAATATATTTAGAAGAACCACCTGGTTAATGGAGGGCATCCCAGGAAAAAAATATATTCATTGGGGTAGATTATGAATCCAAAACCTACCTTTCAATTAATCTCAAATCGAACCATTTTACTTTACAGGTTCCATGTTGACAAGACAAGGTCCTAAATAAATGAAAGAAAACATCCCATGTTTTATTGTGTAGCTTTTCCATTATTCATTATTTGCCCTGCAGAAGTATTCTAACAGCATTACGGACCAACTCGTACGCTGTCCGATTTCATGTCTCAAATGTCAACTCGTTTCCATCGCAATCACTATTCACTCTTTTGTGAAAAAAAGATAAAGAAATATTTAACAATCACACCCTTCACCCTTTATCTGGTATGAACTGGTATTGGTTTATCTGGTATGAACTGGTATTGGTTTATCTGGTATGGCCTGGTATTGGTTTATCTGGTATGGCCTGGTATTGGTTTAACTGGTATGGCCTGGTATTGGTTTAACTGGTATGGCCTGGTATTGGTTTAACTGGTATGGCCTGGTATTGGTTTATCTGGTATGGCCTGGTATTGGTTTATCTGGTATGGCCTGGTATTGGTTTATCTGGTATGGCCTGGTATTGGTTTAACTGGTATGGCCTGGTATTGGTTTAACTGGTATGGCCTGGTATTGGTTTATCTGGTATGGCCTGGTATTGGTTTATCTGGTATGGCCTGGTATTGGTTTATCTGGTATGGCCTGGTATTGGTTTATCTGGTATGGCCTGGTATTGGTTTATCTGGTATGGCCTGGTATTGGTTTATCTGGTATCGCCACCTATGTGTACAAGACTAATATGTATACGACCAGACCCCCCCCTGTTGTCACTGCCCTGGAATAATCTTTAGTACGTAATCTATTCATACGTTTTCCATGCCAATAAAGCCCTTTGAATCTCGAATCTTGAGCGAGACCGAAAGAGAGACAAAGATGGAGAGAGAGAGAGAGAGAGAGAGAGAGAGAGAGAGAGAGAGAGAGAGAGAGAGAGAGAGAGAGAGAGAGAGAGAGAGAGACGTAGAGATTATTGGAGGAGGACCACAGAGCATTGACGTTTAAGGCTCCAACATGACCTGGGGCCTTACTTGAAGTGCAGCACCCTGGGTGGTTGAGTTTGAATACAGGCCCTCTGCAGGCAGCAGTGAGGTGGGGCAACGCAGGACGGGAAGGTCTGACATGAGGGAATGTACGGAGGTTAAAAGAGACAGCTATAACGATTTTACAAGGAGGAAGAGGGGCTTTTAAAACCTTTTTTTTTCTTTTGTTGTTGCATATTTTATCACACACTGTGTTCGTGTAGAGGAAGAAAAAAAGAAAAAAATGGCATTAAAAACAGTATTCCAGTAAGCAGTAGGCTTCAGCACTGTGTCGTGATTATAGGAAAGTAGAACGTCTATGCATTGCCTTTTGCTCGGTTTTTACGATCTGAATGAGATTAGAGTCTGTGGAATCTGCCTTAGAGCAATGTCTTAAAATAGAAGATGTATGTATCTTCTGTTCCGCAAAATGTCACAAGTACCAACCAGAACCTGGCTGTCCCATACTTTGGTATTTGGCTGTAAAAACAGGATAGGGTATTTGCGTTTGTGGCACCACCTTGGACAAATTTTAACAAAAAGGAAGAAAATGTTCCAATTAAATGTAGGTTTTCATACATTAAATAAAATAACAACGTCCATATTCATTATGACAAAATCAAAATAAATGTGTATACTGCTGTGGATGATGAAATCGATGGTAACAAAAATAAAAAAACATGAGAAAAGATGCAGACAAAAAAGCTATCTCTGTTATTTTTTCTCCAATAATTGTATTTTCCCCCAGTGTGAATTGAGGAACCTGCTTGTGCTTGAAGTATATGACGTCAGGTTGGTGTCTCGCACCCCTTCCACCAACTGCTCCTCTCTCCCCTCGGCAGGGCCAGGTTCTCCTCCATGTATTTATTATTTGGAAAGACGAGATGGTAAATGGATCCGACTCGTGCGTTTGAGCTTCACCCCTCCTCATGCATTTTGGATGAGCCCAGATGGAGCAGAGGAAGAGGGCAGGGAGCCGGGGTCTTGTGGCTGAGCCCCACTGGCACTGGTGCCACCGTGGCGGGCCCCTCGACTGTCACAAGGGTAGGAACGTCAAAGTTATCTGCGGCTACTCGTGAGAACCAGAACCTGATTCAGAGTACTTTGTTATGTCATGCCGGAGGGAATTGTTTGATTGGGGAAAGGAGGGAGAGTGATACCAAGACAGCAGCCCTTCTTTCTGGTCTCGCAAAGGAGATGAGGGGAATGTAAAGTTATATGGGGCCCCTCACTATAATCAGGGTAGGAAGGAGTATCAAAGTCCCCTGTGGCCCCTCACTGTAATCAGGGTAAGAAGGAGTATCAAAGTCCTCTGGGGCCCCTCACTATAATCAGGGTAGGAAGGAGCATCAAAGTCCTCTGGGGCCCATCACTGTAATCAGGGAAGGAAGGAGTATCAAAGTCCTCTGGGGCTCCTCACTATAATCAGGGTAGGAAGGAGTATCAAAGTCCTCTGGGGCCCATCACTGTAATCAGGGAAGGAAGGAGTATCAAAGTCCTCTGGGGCCCCTCACCATCAATAGGGCATGAATACGTATCAAAGCTATCTGGGGCCCATCTCCATCACTAGGGTATGAATAAGTATCAAAGTTATCTGGGGCCCCTCACCTCACAGAGCACAAAGCAATCCCCAGAGACAAAAATATGAAAGAACGGGAATGGGAGAGAGAGAGAGAGAGAGAGAGAGAGAGAGAGAGAGAGAGAGAGAGAGAGAGAGAGAGAGAGAGAGAGCTAGGGAGAGAGAGAGAGGATGATGATGAGGATGATGATATAGCACAAGCCTACAGAGCAAGCAGAAGAAATTCCATGCTGACAGGAACCTCAACATATGGCGGAGGTGGGGGAGACCATTAATGTTGCATTCGCCATGCACGCGATGACAGACTCAACTGTTACTCCGAATCAATTATGAATACGATTAATCTACTGCTCCATGTTCAATTTATCGTCCTCGAAAGTGATGGATTTATAATCACTGAGGGGATAAATCAAGGTGCAGAGACGCTGAGAGATGTGTCCCAAGCTGAGACGTGAGTGATGGATGAGCCTACAGGTGGATGGTACGTTGGCGCAGCAGTGTCAGGGCACAGCAGAACACAGGTTCGATGAGAGGGGCCAAACCGTTGGAACAATGTGGTGGCAAAGCGCTTGACTTTAATACCACATCTTTACCCTACATTGTTATCGCGTTAGTTGGCCGAGGCTTTCATCCAAAGTGACTTAAAGTGATTTAAAAAATATATTTCTTTATACGTGTCATTTATAATCAGGAAGGGATTATTATGTATCTTACTCAAGGACGCTGACTGCAGACATCAGGGTTTAAAACCAGAACCTTTTGGATCGGGAGTCAAACACAGTAACCCACTGGACTAGCCATTATTATCATCTGTGTTGTCTTTGCTTCACACAAACTTGTGCACTTGAAAAAAACTAAAACAAATATAAACAAACAAAGAAATGGCTGAACAATGGAACCATTATCACAAGCGTGAACAGTCTGCAGTTTGTTTGCACAGCAGTAAGAAACAGAGCAAATAGAAAACACTTAACCCTTACTTCAGCAATCTTTTGTTTCCATACCAGCACACTGTTTTTCCTTTCTTGCTTGTGGGCGAGGACTTCCAAGCGACTGAATGAATCAAGTAAAGGTTGGTTATACAATTTTTCGATTATGTTCATAATACTTTGCCAGAATTCTCTCCCAAAGATCTAGACCAGGGGTTCTTCAACTTTTTTCATTTTCAGTGTGTCCATGGGACGCAAAACGCTGAAAGGTTCAGCTTTTCCAGTATTCTCAGAGTTTTGTGCGTTGCCAGATGCATTTTGGCTCCCGACCCATAGTTTTCCAACAGCTGACCTAGACAGTATACATGAGTAAATGTGATACTTGTGAGATTACTTCTATATACTATTACTATTTAGAAGACAGCTTTATTCAAAGTAACCAACACTGGATTCAGATATCATTAAAGAACCTGGTAAAGGGCATCTTGTTCAAGGATGACTACAGGTAGACTGCAGACACTGGAGATCGAACCCTGTACCGTTCAGCTGAGAGGAGGAACACCCAATACGCCACTAGGGCTAAAGGGTAGAGCCATCCTACCCTCTCACACAAAACCATGAACTCAATGAATGCCTCTACAATGGATCCAAAATGACTTTAGATCCGCCATTTGGTTGTTTCTACCAACACAACAGCACAGCATACAAACACAACAAAATAAATCACTTCCTGTCTCTAATTACAGTGACTGCTCCCAAGATCAATTGACCAATGATTTGTGATCCACGCAAGGCTTTTTGATTCACAACGCAACAAAAAAGCAGCATGGCTAGAGATCATTTATGCCACACGTGCGCGCAACGTGGTGTAAATAAGACGTCATCCTTGACGTAAATAACAGCCCTACTGACTCTAAGCCACGGGTGTATCATAACGCTCGAAGCTCATTTTGAAGTCATTTGTCTGCCGTGGAAAAACATGTCTAGCTGTTAAAGTGGCACTTAGAATGATTATGATGTCCAGTATTGTGGTTGCACATTTCTTAGACCTAAAACCACATTAGTAACCTACTCAGTCCAGAATTACTATGATTGAAATCATACAGAGAGAGAGAGAGAGAGAGAGAGAGAGAGAGAGAGAGAGAGAGAGAGAGAGAGAGAGAGAGAGAGAAAGAGAAAGAGATGTAACCAACATTATAAATCACCACAAGAATGTTATGATAAAGAAAGTGATATTTGTCTGCTAATTATGATAATGTGTATGCATGTATGTATATTAGTGAAGTGTAGCATCATGGAGACCAGGGGCTCCTGGACTCGGGGGTCCGTCTGTGAAGGCGTGAAGCACCATCGCACATTCATGAGTTTTTCTTGTAACCCTCTCTCGCTCAGCTTGGTTACAAGGCTAAAGTGCTTGCATTCGCATCCTGCGGTGGAGAGCAGAGTTTCCCACCCTACTCTACTATGGAAAAAAGGTGCAGAAGTAGTCCCTATAGGGCTGTGATCTTTTACCATAGTTTTGCATATCTCAAGAGTATTATTAAATAGTTGAATGAATAGTTAGCATATTTATTGAACTATTCAACAAATAAATAGTTACATGTATTTGCTACCATTACTTTTTCTTCAGCAACACAATTGTGGTTATCTCCTAATTCTTGTCATATTTCTAGATGCTATTTAGAAAATTGTGTGCATATATCACTGGTTGAGTTGCCTCGATTTCCTCCGATGTCTCTCTTGTGACACTTCTGTTGATTAAGAGAGTCTGAATTGGAGGACGACCCGAACAGTTTGGGCCAATAACAGGTAAGGGGTGGTGCCTAAGCTGTGACTGGGTCGATTGGTCTTGACACGAGACGAAGGGCTTAATGGGCAGCTCGATGGACCAATGGCTGGCCGCGACCACGATTCCGAATGCAAGCGGAAATGAGGGACCATGATGGGTAAAAGCAAAGCATTAGGCCGGCCTACTGGTTGGGTAAAGCTGGTCTAGGGCATGTCCACAGATGGGCACTGGTGACGGGGTGGAAGGTGCCCAGTAATAGGACCAAGTACAGAGCCAATTCCTGCAATAATTGGCAGTTGTAGAAGGTGCTGCTCTAACCCATAGTGAAAATGTCAGATTTATTTTTATGTTCAAAAGTGTGCATTGTGTCTGTGTATATGTAGCCTGGAGACATTATTGAATTAATAACTAATGTATTATTTACCCAAATATTAATATACTATCGATCAAACATTGTTGTAAAGAGAGTCTTTACTTTTTATGTCACTATGGAAATCCTAAGAAAAACCCTCGAAATCAACTAGTGATATGACGATTTTAATTGTGATAGTGTCAGACGCTTTCCCTGCTGAAATACGCCATAGAAACCAATGACATCACTTCGTACAAGAATCATTCAGGACCAATCAGGGGCCAACAGACTGTGGATTTATGAACCCACCAAACACCATTGTTCCATCCTTATACGTAGGACAGCATATATACTTCCACTTACATCGACTAGCTCCTGGGGTGCACAGCCAGTGGCTGTCTTCAATCTGCTTCCCAATTATTGCACCTTGCTGGATGCCGGCGTATTATCGCACACATAAGCAAAAGAAAAAAGAAGACTAGTTTTCCTCACTCACAGATTCTTCCTGCTTGAGATTGATTAATGGCGGTTTGTGGAAGAAAAACAATGTTTGATTTGGCCAGAATCCAAAATTTGGGTGGGGTTGTCACTGGAATGATTTGATGATTCGTATGATTTAGGTTATTTCCCGGAAAGTATGATCTATTTCACTTAGTCTCAGTTCATAAATTATGCATTTCAGAGTTGGATTCTTGTTGCACAAATGATGGATGAAGCAGCCCATAGGCCATGCATAACATAACCACAATAACTGATAGGATTTGCAAGCCTTTTTTCAAGTTATCTCTTGATTGTACGCCTATTATATAAACTAAAGCGTTTCTATTTTCCATGTATACATATATTGTCATATGCCCGATGTATATAAAGTAACCTGTAATCATCCTATATTTATTCCAGCATATTTGGACTCTGAACCACTGCAACAAACTGCATTGTTTTTTTATATATACATACTCTTTTTGATATAATTATATCTGTTCATTGTAGTTCAATGTTTATGTTGACCTTGTTTAGCTTTGGTTTTATGTCTGGCTGTTTGTCTATTCTGTGTAAGTACATTGAGAACAAAGACAAAAATGGACTCAAATTGTATGTGTACACACACTTGGCCAATGAAGCTGATGACTACTGCCAAGAGTGCAGTGGATAGGAACACCACAGACCTCTTATACTGTTTCTAACATTAAAAGGTAGAGGAACGTTATAACCTAAAGGCAAGCAGCATCCACAACCACTGGAAATAAATTAAACAGTTACTGGCAGCACAGATTCTGGCCAATATATGTTTGCTGTAATTGGAAAATGTGCATCACATTTCTAAATTATAATCGGGGAAATAAATTTGCTTTGGCAAAGTTAGCCCCCGGTGTTCCATTCTCCCCCTTTCATGTGAACCACTGTTGGTATATGCTTGATTAACTCTCAATGTATGAATACATTTGTCACAATAAAAAGCACATATGGGAGAATAACACAATAGATATACATAGCATGCACTATAAAACCATTCATGCATACCTACATCCATACTTACATCCACACGCACATCAATAATATAAAAAGCTGCTCTGACAAACTAAGCATCCCACATCTCCTTGAGATAAGCATCCACAACCACCAGAGTTTAGCATAACCCTACATCGGAGGAGCAAAAGCAGTCGTCGTAAATCGTGCTAAATCGATATCGCCGGTTGCCTGTTGGTATTCGCAAAGTGCCTCATCAACTAAAGAGGACACATTCTGCAACATTAATATGAGCCACAGACACAATAAGACAACGGAAAGAAATGACCTGAGAGAACGGACCATCCCATTAATACATTCATGATGCGCCCGCCCAGAACCTTCTTGTTCCTCGACCGCCCATTTATCCTCGGGTTCCCCCAGCAACGGAAAGGAAAAGGCCCTTGCTTTTCAACATCCCCCTGCCAGCCCTCCATCACTGGGTGGTGGTGGTGGTGTAGGAGATGGGGGGGGGGGGGGGGGGGGGGGGGGATCTCCTGGGGGTCCCAGTTAGTTATTAGCTGATGCTTCGTATTTGTGTAGTGTCACCAGTAATATGCAGCGGCTCCCCAGCTCAGTCATGCGTGGCCATGTCTGTCAGTTAGGGTAGTGGATGAACTGCTTCCACCCCGGACCCCACTGGGAGCCCTGCTACCTGCCAACAGCAGCAATTAGCCAAGCCCTGCGCAACAATGCTACATGTTCTCAGAGAGAGAGCGCGAGAGACAGAGAGAGGGAGAGAGAGAGACAGAGAGAGAGAAAGAGAGAGAGAGAGAGAGAGAGAGAGAGAGAGAGAGAGAGAGAGAGAGAGAGAGAGAGAGAGAGCGAGAGAGAGAGAGCGAGAGAGAGGCAGAGAGAGAGGGGGCGGGGAGTGAGAGAGCATTTTGAGAATAGGGACACAGACAGACCACTTTAGGGTCTAATGAAATATAAAATCATGACGTACCACGGAAAGCATTGGAGCAGCATACGGGAAGGTGAAAGAGCAGCAGAGCAGCAGTGGCGTAGTGTAGTAGCATAGGAGTGGCCGAGTGCTTCCTTCACCTGCGCGAAGAGAGCGCTTCACACATTGGGATTACGCTTGTACCACCAATCCATCACAGCTGCACTGGAAGCGAAGGCAAGACACGGCTCAAGGCCACAGATGGGAAGGAGACGTGTGCGGGGGATAGGAAAGGGACTGCACTTGAACTCTTAGCTTCAGTGGTGCAAGCTTCAGACGCCAGCAGGTGGCCAAACCGTTGAGCAGTCGCTCACCCCCCTGCAGAGTGCACTCTGCGCTGCCTCCGGCTGCAATGGTTTTCCTACAGAACATAAACACTGAGATCCATCCAGTGAAAGCTGTGCATTTGCCCTCATCCAAACGACTGCAGGTGATGTACAGGGTTAAGCCTTTCTTCACACCAAAGGCCGTAGGTGACCGTGCTGCACTTGTTTATGATGGACAAGATGAGGAGGTCGGCAAATATGTTCATTCGTACGATACGTCGTCGTCCCATTATGACCCATTGGTGACTTTCAGCGGATTATGAATCAAGGACGCAGAACCACTAATGCAAGCACTGTGGGAGCGACCCATGGTATAATTCAACCTTAACGCCCCCTCGGTCTAAATCTTTTGCACCACCTCTAAAAAGGCTGAAGAGTGGTCTCGGGGTTCAGGGGTTGCACCGTTGTCCGCACTGAGCGATCACGGCACGGAGGATCCTCACCTCTGTGGTTGTCGATCTGTAGACAAAGCATCCCAGTGTCTTCATTAACATCTCACATCCGCAACCACACACGTGTAGCCTCCTACCTCCGCAAAGGATCTCACCCATTGAGAGGTGTCTAACTGTCTAACTGTCTAACGAAAGGGGAAGTGGCTCCCCTGAATCCTCAAATATCACTATATTGCAGATACAGTCTAACTGGACTGAACAGTCAAGGATGGGGTGCAGGCATTGATCAGCCATGTTGCACTTGTGCTCACAGTCCTACCTGGTCGTTCCTGATCACTACTAGTAGGGTCACTCGAATGCTAGCTGATACGTGTTTCAAACAGGACTGTGCCATTGGCCAGGTGATTGACTTGGGCGGAGCTTGCAGAAAGTGCGGCTGGGAAAAACATAAAACGGCTCGGCCCCGCCAAATGCGTGGTCTCCTTTGTGACAACGCGCGGCACCGCCCCCGCACCCTCTCGAAGTTGCTGCTTGTGGGAGTTTACCCCGTTGTCGATGGAAGTCCGTATGGTCCGCCAGTACGCACTGAATGGCGATTGTCCTGATCCTTAGCAGAATGGTTTCCAAAAGCTCCGCTGTGCTTGAGCTTCAGAAATGCTTGGGGAAGTGTTGCTTATGTGGACGCTACTGCTCTACTCGGTCAGTTAAACAGTGTCGCTTTTGAAGGCTATTTCATTCAGAAGACGCTACCACCACGCTACTGAGAAATGCTGCTACTTGTAGCGACGCGACGGCACAAACCCTGTTTGATTCAAGGCACACCCGTGGGCATTTGGGTCAAGGCTGGATGTGCCATGAACTGTTGATTTAATATATGTTCCTGACATACAGTGATGCCAGGGAGCCAGTGAACAAAATGTCATATTTGCCTACAGAATATCATAGCAACCACCGACTTACATGCAGAATACATTTGTGTGGATTGAATCGATCTAATCACAATTCTAGCATGATACTTGTGTCGCCTGTGATGTACATTTAAATTCTTCTATGCTTTATCAAGACCACATGGTATTCAAGTTAATATCAGTACCGCATTGGACCACATATTTGTAGTGCTAACACCAGTCAGACACTACAAACATGGCCTCCTTGAACTTCCACCCAGGCCAAGACAGACCAAAGGTGTACCTGGGTAAATTAGAACCTTTAGGCATGGCTTATTTACCATTCCGCCCATGATCAAACTGAATTTGTACCTGTATTCGATAGATGCTTCATGAACCACCTCCAGAGTACAAGCTCATTTACCTCGTATCTCTGAATAAACCACGTGTTGAACATTTACCACTCTCTGAGTCATAACCTAGCCCATAACCACGATACCACAAAGGATTCAATTTAGTTTTCATCACCTGATAATTGATAGTAATATCCTAGTGGTAATGTGTGTGACATTTTCCATAATTATTCCCGACAACTTCAACTTAAAATTCTGGTTGGGGTGCTTGGCGCGCCTACACCCCGAAAAGGTTGGTGACCCCTCATCTAGTCGACTGGGATCTGGGGGGGGGGGGGGGGGGTTCTGCTGACCCCAAATTAAGTCACTGTCATTTTTGTGGAAAAAACGAACATGACAGTTAAATTACTGCACATCACCATTGATTACCACACCTGGGCGGAAGACAGGGAGACAATAGAATTATAACTATGTCATCACCTTTATCACATTGAATTACACTGAATAAACACAACTATTCTTAGAGGAAGAAATGTAATACAGCACTTGAAACAATCGGCTGATTGTATAACAGCATGCTATCGTCAATCAGTAAACCAAGAATAACAAAGTATACATACCATCTTTTTGTAATTAACAAGAAATCTTGTTATTGTGGAGTTTGGATTGTGATTCACCTTTAAAATCACATATTTTCCATTGCACACCTTAATTAATCCCTGATGAATTGAAATGAAGATGTTTGGGGTTGTTCTATCTTGAGTGTAATTCATGAATAACTTGTTTTTGGCCGTCAGTAAACATTAAATATTACCACCACAATCTGTCGTCTCTCCAGGGATGAACGTCTTTATCAAAGTGGTAACAGTGGACAACTCTCTAACGAGGAGAGCCGAGTTATCTTTCGGATTTTTTTATCCTGACAACTCTCGCTTAAAGTTGTACTCCAACGTATCAAGTATAACGAATAAAGGTTAAAAAAGAATGAAATGCAGCTGTATCAAAACATAGTATTATACCAGTACCTATAACTACTAAGACTGAAAAAATGGATTTATTGTTAAATATAAAGTGATTTTGTGTCTTTTGTACTGTACTTTGTACAACGGCAAGACTTAATAAACCTAGCCCATCGCATACGCAGGCATAGGAAGGTCAAAGTGAGAGCACAGTGACTGGTAAATGATAGGCGGGGTTACGCTTAAATCAAAACAAAAACATTCCCTCCGTGTACAAACACCTGTCTGGTTATCCCTGCAGCGATAATGTGTCACACGCATGACAGCGTCTCTCTCCCTCAAGGTCTCCCCCCCCCCCCCCCCCCCCCATCCCTCTCTCTCTCGCTCAAGGTCCCTCTCACCCGCGCTCTCTCCCTCAAGGTCTCTCTCAAGATGCAGGCGTAAAGACTGCTGCTCAGATCAAACGCGGCGTCTTGAGTCCTGGAGGAGAGATCAGGGCGAGCGTGTCCCTAACGCAACGCGTAGCACTCCACACCAGTCCATCTGTCAGCCCCACCTCAGGTTACAGGTTAGTCAGCATGAAGTTGGAACCCCGGCATCAAAGGCTTCTCAGAGAGCCAAAGATATAAGAGAGTGCGAGAGAGAGAGAGCGAGAGCGAGAGCAAGAGCGAGAGCGAGAGCGAGACAGAGAGAGAGCGAGAGAGAGACAGAGAGAGAGAGACAGAGAGAGAGAGAGTGAGAGAGACAGAGTGAGACACAGTGAGCGAGAGAGCGAGCGAGCGAGAGCGAGCGAGAGAGACAGAGACAGAGATGAGTGAGAGAGCGAGCGAGAGAGACAGAGCGAGCGAGACAGCGAGAGCGAGCGAGAGAGACAGAGACAGAGATGAGTGAGAGAGAGAAAGCACCAGAGAGGGAGACAGAGAGAGAGAGAGAGAGAGAACTCAGTGGCTTTGAATGTAAAAATAAGACATGGATATGATGCTTTATAGGAATGATTTACCGGGAATATTGAAAGGGTAAAGGGTTGTGTTACTTGCACCATGTCTTACAGTAATATCATGTTTAATATGCGTCTGTGTTGCGCACGCACACTCATGCACACACACACTCATGCACGCACACGCACACACACACACACACACACATACACACACCTTTATTGCTTTCATGTATGTTTTCATTTCCTATTGGCTGCTGACACCCGTGGTCAATGCCAAAAGGCCTCTATTTCGCCAAAGAGAACAATAATGGAAGATGTCGTCGCACGCCATTGTGTGGAAGAGAAATGTCGCTGGCGTCAAACTGTCTTGAGGGGATCAGAGGCGCTTGCTCCACAGCTTATGTTCTCACCGTCAGCCTACGTGGCTGGAAGGCAAACCTGGTGGTATATAACACTGTGGTAGTGTGTTATATACTGCAAGCACGCCATGCTAATAGTATCAAGCTAACAGCATTGCGCTAATAGCACAATACGCGAACCCAATGCAAACTGCATACCTCAGTTTGGTCTTATATATATATAAAACATTTATCAGAGCATTTTTTTTAACGTGTCCCTCTGAAATAAAGATTCCAGCAAATAAAAATTTCTTCCCAAGCTTCCAACAAACAAATGGTGTTGTAGCACTATTGCTTTAAAATGATTGACAGCAACGGACACAATTGTCAGTGGTGGCTGAATGATGCAGTAAAACTATGAAATTTTAATCAGCCCTAAAAGAGACTATATTTTATTACACCGAATGCTTACTTGTAAGCCCAACACATGATGCAAGGTCGACTGATGTACAGCAGATGCTGTGAAGATTGCTGCTAATTTAAAAAGGTTTAAAACTGAGTTGCCTCTCACTTAGTGACAATATTTACCGTGGACTTAGTCTATCAGTAGAGAGTCGGAGCATTCGTGAGTCTGTTTGCTCTGCCATGAAAGCCGTCAGACCTGAGGGAGAAGTGAGGGAGCTGTGTGGTGTTTTGGCAGCATCTCTATGTAACCCAGGAGTATAAATAGGCATTTAGTTCCATCTGCTACCCAACGCGCATCCGCAACCTGTGCCATAGAAGAGATGATGAACGCCGATCACGCCACACTGTCATGTATCGTGTGCAGCCCCTTGTCAATCAAAAATGTGGAGAAAATAATTACATGACGTAGGGTAAACACATTTTCCTGAGCACGCAGAGAAGCACACGCACAGACATACACACACAGAAAACCAACACACAAACATACACAGCCAGACACACACGCACATAAAAATAAACCTTTGCAATCATCACCCATTCTCGGCATGTTGTGGCTGAGCCTCTTTGAAGTGTGGCAGTATTAATGTGCTCCGCCTCGTATTTATAACATCTCAAACCAACTCCACCCCCTGTTGGCTTGGATCGATTGACAGACAACAAACCTTGAGGGAGGGGGTGCCATTTATAAAATGTGAATGTTTATTAAATGTTGACAAGAACATTAAAACACAGTATCAAGATTCCGCAAAACAATCTACAGTACTTCACAGAGAGAAGAAAGAAAAACTAAAAAAGGAAATAAAAAGACTGTTAGCACTGCACTAGCAGAAAGGCTAAAGGAGGGAAGGAGGCGTGGAGAGGAGATGTGAGTGAAGGAGAAAGGAGGAGGAGGAAAAAAGGAGGAGGAAATGAGGAGGAGGAGGAGGAGGAGAAGAGGAGGCAGAGGGGAAGGAGATGTCAGGAACAGATAGTGAAGCAGAGCTGTGTAGGCAGAGGAATCAGGAGACAGAGAGAGAGAGACAGAAACAGAGAGAGAGAGAGAGACACACACACAGACACACAGACAGACACAAACACACAAAGAGACAGAGAGAGACTGAGACAGAGAGAGAGAGAGACAGCGAGTGACAGAGAGAGAGAGACAGCGAGAAACAGAGAGAGAGAGAGACAGCGAGTGACAGAGAGAGAGAGAGACAACGAGTGACAGAGAGAGAGAGAGACAGAGAGAGACAGCGAGAGGGAGGGAAGAGAAGGAAAAAGGGAATTGAAGACGAGCTAGAGAGAGCGAGACAGAAAGAGCCAGAGATACAGAGAAACACAGTGAGAAAGAAAAAAACAGAGACAGCAAGGCATTAGGTGCTGCGAAGCATGGAGCAGTTTCGTAGGCGAGACTGAGGGGCAATTAAAAAATGCACACAGTGAGGAGAGACTGGGGGTCCGGGGGTACCTAGGGGCTGCTGAAGGCCCCGTAATGAGAGCCACCGCCAGGGGGATCAGGAGTGAGTCTGATTTCACCAACAGTCCACCAACCCTGCTGCACTCAAGAGCCAGATTGCGAAGGTGTGGACAGTGTTGGAGAGCAGATGGAAGGAGGACAAAATGAAACCATGAAAAAAAAAAACTGGGCATCACCAAACCATTGGTACGTCTCAGGAAGGGAGGAGCGGCATAGAGCATTTACCGTGGAGAAATGAAATGAAGGATCAGTTGAATGGGTGGGGGTGATGGGGGTGGTGGGGGTGATGGGGGTGGTGGGGGTGGTGGGGGCGGGGCTAACATTTTGTTTTGGCGGGGTATGAGCGTAGGTCAACACGGAACCAGGACGTGGTGATCCACCCCCGTTTGGATTCACAATCACACAAAGTCATAGCTTGTTTAACAGTTAGAATTGGGCTTTCTCGTCGTCGCCATCATCATCAACACAAATAGCAGGGAGGCAAAATGTACAGAAGCGTCACAATACTTTTTAAAAAGAATCCCACACACACACACACAGAGAAACGAGTTCCCTGTCAGCTCATACAAAGGGGGACGACGACGACACAGCATCCAAAGGACGTGCACGTACATGTTCTGTAGACATGCGTATGCGCACGGGAACACGTAACACTCACGCATCCCGTATGATGAAGTGTCCACGCGACAATCCCAAACCCCCCCCCCCCCCCCCGTCTCCTCGTCTCGTGGGCCGTCCCACCGGGCCGCTCGTGCGACTCGATGCTTTATAAACATTTCTTGTGCTCGTATTTCAATATTTCCCCATATTTATAGCATCTGCTGCTGCACCTCACAGTTCCACTCTCTCTTTTCCTTCTATGCCACGGGAGTGCGATACAAGAATTCCTAACACACTGTGACTTAGCGGGCTTTGATGTAGGGGGATGGTGACAGCAGCAGGCCACGCTAGAAGGATCCCAGGCTGTCGAAGGATCCCAGGCTGTCAAAGTCCCCCACTCCCACATCCACAGTCACAGTCTGTATCCTCTTTCAGTATCTGGCCCGTTGTTGTTGTAATCTATAGGTGTGTGTGTGTGTGTGTGTGTGTGTGTGTGTGTGTGTGTGTGTGTGTGTGTGTGTGTGAATGTGTGGGTGTATGTGTGTGCGTGCGCGCGTGTGTGTGTATGTGTTTGTGTGTGTGTTTGTGTGTGTGTGTTTGTGTGTGTGTGTGTGTGTGTGTGTGTGTGTGTGTGTGTGTGTGTGTGTGTGTGTGCTGCCATGCTGCCGGGAGAGGGGGGTGGAGTTCAGAGATCCTCGAATAATTTGCTTTGTGCTTCGTCAGCAAGACCCCACTTCCCCACTCCCCTTAAGCATACATCCAAAATGTCTCCTGGTGCCGCTGGATGTACCCACAGCCAGAAAAGAAGTTCCCATATGTCCAGTATCTGGACCGGCGATGGAAAATCCCTCCAGTTTATTGTGCTGCTTCCATCTTCTGTGTGCTGTGCTCAGTTTGTATTTGTGCTCAATTCCCTCGCAGGGCTCTCTTCTTCATTCGATTTGCCTTTTTGTTTTTTGCCAAACTCTCATTTTGTCCACATATTGTCCTTCGGCCGAGCAGGGAAAGAGAAGGAGGGACAGTTTACGCTTCAACATCTCTCTCTCTCTATGGTTACCGCCAGTGGTTCTGTAAAGTCTGTGCTTGCTTGAGCACCTATGGTCGGTTCGGCATATGGAAACGGCTTAGCATGCTCTAAAGTCAAACACGCTGTACAATAAAATCTACAGAATTATTTCTTTTTTAAAGCTTCCAGTACATCTAAAGAATCCCCTGATGACATTGACAAATGGAAAAAAAGAAAGAAATAAACAGTTGGTTGAACAACTAAAAAAATATTTAGTATTCCACAATTTTCATCCACTTTTTTTTTGTTCTCTCCATATACTGTACACACTTTTTTTGTTAAATCTTTTCACTTGTTCATTACATTACGTGTTGAGTTCTTTTGACAGCGGGTCAAACGAGTCAAACCTTATTTTACAGCAACGTACGTATGCGTTGGTGAGAATGACAACATAACATTGTGCTTCGCCTAAATAAATGAAATGGGCCAGAACCAGCTTGAAAAGGACATTTCGAAATGGAACCTGAACCACCTCTTTCCCACAAACATGTTTGGTTGGTTCGTCATTTGACGTTGATGGGACGGGAAGGTCCCATGGTCTAGAATGAGGTCTTTGTGCATAGCTGTATAATAGAGTGTATGGGATTAACAGACGCCTCCTGTTCTGAGAAACCCTCTGCTTCACTGCCGTTCCTGAACTAACTGTAATTTAAAGGGCAATGAAAACCTACATAAAATCCACCGCCAAACCTTTTTAGTTGTATGTTGCAATGTGTTATACTGGTTTAATTAGCTTTAAATGTTTAAATGATTCCCCCATTTTTTTTTTACACTTGTTGATGCTGTTTTCGTGTCTACTCCTCTGTAATTCAAATATTAATATGTATTCAAATATAAATATTTATTAAACACTCTTCCAGCAATAAAAGAAAGAAAACACTAAACACACTGTTTCAATCTGTTTGTTCTGCTCAGCCATATGGGCCAGGTGAGTCTACTGAACTGGACATTAATAGCGTTTAGAAACACACTCCTTCTCTTGCCCTTGGATATTGACACATACACACCCACACACACACACACACACTCTTAAACACACACACACACACACACACTCTTAAACACACACACACACACACACAACCATGTAAACACACACACACTCTTAAACACACACACTTAAACACACAACAATTTTGCACAACAATCGCACATTCAAAAGGAAATGTGCACGCACCTGCAGACGAACGCACATACACTGACACACACACACACAATATGCCCAACAAGCACACATTCAGAATAACACATGCACACAGAGGCACAAACGTACACACATACACATTTATGCACAACAAGCCATTCAGAAAGACAGACACATACGTGCACGCACATACACACATTCACACACACACAAACACACACACACACACTAAGACTGCAATCTGTGAGAGGTGCATCCGTTGGCTGGTGCTCAGCTGGCGTGAGACAAAGTGCCCAATATACTCCCTAATGGCCCCAGTCAGACGGTGAGATCCTCTGCTCGCTTTCGTCTCTATTGTGTTATCAGTCTCTCTCTTCCTTTCTCTCTCTCTCCCACAGACACACGCACACAATCTGCCTCTCGTGTTGGTGTCATCTTCTTTTTTCCGTTCTTTTTTCCTCCCTCCCCTCCCCGCCTTTTTATTTGACCAACGTTTATTGAACTCGGGAACTTTCCAACCCTTTATCTCTCCCATCGACTCTCCATCACAAACAATTGCGTGCCGCTGGTTGCATGGTCTCCGCCCGCAACTATGTCGTTGGTCGATACCAGCTAATAAGGGCTGAATGTATTTTTAGTCACAGGGCCAGGATTGTGCTTAATTCTATGGTTCATTCACTAGGACAGGACTCATTCTTTGGGGGTTTTCTTTGGAGCGGGTGAGCACCAGTTAAGATCACCTCTTAACTAGTGCTCTTAACTAGAGAGATAGTGTGTCTGGGTGGGCGGGGAGGGAAGGAAAGTCATCAGAGTAGAAGATAAATGAGAAGAAAAATGAAAATAAAATAGATCTAAATGTATATACTGCCCTTTTCTTTTTAAACGAGTGCATACTGACAACGTGATGGAGTGTGATGATGGTCCGATGGGGGTGACGGAGGCAAAAGAAGGAAATCAAGTTTTTTTTTTCTTTTTTTTGATAATCTGCATACACTGTACAATATCATATATATAGCCCGGTGGGTGGGGCAATGGGAAGTGGATGCAAAACAAATGACAGAAAACCCAAAAAAAACACTTGTGCGACCTGGCAACGAGCAAACGAACCGCTGAATAAGTGGATGGTCCGTCCAGATGAGCAGATGAATCCCAATCCCAAACGGCCGAGTCCTAGCCGTGTGGGAATTCGTCCTTCGTCACGGTTACGTTTACGTCATCGTCCTCTCCATGTCATGTTTTCCTCGGGTGGGGGTGAGGGGGGGGGGGGGGGGTGGGGGGGGGGGGGTTGTCGCTCCGTGGTGGGTGGGTGGGTGGGTGGGGGAGGGGGGGGGGGGGGGGGGGGAGGTCGCTCCTTGGGGCTCATTTGCTCTCGGCCTCGCGGGTGGGCCGGATCTTCATCTCGGAGGATTTGAGGGAGTACTGCCAGCCGGTCCAGGAGGACCACTCGATGCCGTCGGCGTAGGAGGTGTGCTGGCCGCGCAGATACTGCCCGTTGAGGTTGGACGTGTGGCAGTTGCGGTACCACCAGGCGCCGTGGTAGAAGGAGGCGCAGTTGTTCTCCGAGTGGTCGTTGTCCCGGTCCTTCGTGGTGAACTTCATGCCGTTGTGCTTTAGCAGGGAGTCGCCTGGGGTGGTGGTGGTGGTGGGGGGGGGGGGGGGGGGGGGGGGGGGTGGAGGAGGTGGAGGAGAATGGATGGAGGTGGTGGTGTGGTTGGCCGGAACAGGAGATTATTATAATGGTGGGGTAGGTGGAGGAGGAGAAGGAGTAGTAGGAGGAAATGAAGATGAGGTGGAGATGAAGGTGGAGAAGGAGGAGGAGTAAGAGGATATTAGGAAGAGGAAAATGAGAATATTAAGGTGGAGAAGGAGGAGGAGGAGCAGTAGGATATGAAGATGAAGTGGAGAAGGAGGGGGAGATGGAGGTGGAGAAAATCAAGAATGGGGAGGTTGAGAGGATGAAAGATGGACAGTGAGGTTGACATGAAAATGATTGAGGAGACATGGAACGGGTCGTTGAGGTTATTAACAGGTTTTACGTAAACATGCAAATTGCATTCATTTCCACGTTCATGTTGACATGGAAAAACGTGTTCACAAATCAAACCAAGAGAATGGGAATTAGATGAACATGAAGGAAACAAAGAATGGCACAACAGGGAGACAGAGAGAAAGACAAAGATTACATTAAGTGTTAATTAAAGCGTTAATTCAATTTCCCCCCTTTTTTCCCGCCTCCTTTTGCTTTTGGTTAAGCTCCAACTAACGACTGTCATCTCGAAATCACCATGGTGATCGAAACAGCAAATTAGGGAGCAAATAGAGTGACAACTGCTGTCTAATTCATATCCAAATGGGAGGTAATTGTTACCATTAATCTTGTACATGAATAGGGGGACTGAAGCGTGCCAAGCGGGCCTCCACACTCCACAGGATGTCATCCCTCGTTACCCCACAGACAAGAGACTGGGGTGCATTCATCGCGGTTTCTATGGTGACCTTTACTTTTATTTTCTTTTCTTTTCATCTTAACAACACTGCATCTCTGATGATGTGTACATCTGTCAGTGGACGGTCACACGTTGATAATGATGAGAGGGAGGAAAATACAGCTGAGGATTTTGTCTGTGTGTCTGTGTGTGTGTGTGTGTGTGGGGGGGGGGGGGGGGGGGGCATTTGTTTGTCTTTGTGTGTGGTTGTGTGTGTATGTGTGTATAGTTCATTAGTTAATTATGCTTTTTGATGAGCATGCAAGTGAAACACGAAAGCAAGCTAGGATATGAGGAAAACCCCTCCTGTACGATGGGTGTGCACTTGACCTAGCATGGCTGTCCTTTGAATGTACAGTTGCGTAATGTTGCGTATAGTTGAGTTGAACGTAGGTTGTACGCAGTTGAAGGCCATCTGGAATGCTACGCTAAGCTATTCGACGGCGGCCCAATATCCACAGCCCACTTCCTGACTGATTCATGTGAGAGTTGTCGACAAAATGATGAAAGAGCCAATTAAATAAATTGTAATGTGAAACGCATTTTTGATACTGTAGGCTACCTCTTGCAACTCTTGCAAGTTTGTGTCTTATTATGCATTCCATCTTTTCTTTGAGCGGATCTTGTTTTTTCTTTGCATCGCTTACAGTTGTACAGTTTAGTATTGATATTGTTCACCAGTGACATTACAATGGGTTCATCAATAAGCCCGCTGTTGAATGCGCATTCAAGTTGACTCTGCTGTGCAGCTGTGTGTGCAATGTATTTTCAAAGGTAAACGGGTGGTTGCCATTGGCTAAGCATTGTACAACTCAATTTAGCCACCATAGAAGGACATTTCTTCTTAGTGAAACAATTTCCCTACTGCAAAACATGTTTTGCAAGCTAAACGTTTGACAAGATTGTCTCCTGTTGCTGGTCAGGAATACATTGTCAGACAACAACATTTGCATTAAAGAAGCATGCGTTACGTATAGACTGCAAAAAGGCATAATATATTTTAAACTTTTCACATTTCAAGGTAAGACGCCATTGAAAGAGGACTGATTTTAACGGTAAATGCACATTTCAAAGGTAAGACGCATGTGTAGCATAGCCCCCCCACCCACCTTCCTCCTCTCTTTGCTAGATAATATTGATCCCCTCTGTGACCGGGGGGGTCGATAGAAGGGACCAATCTGACTGCACAATGGAGGCTCGTCACCGTATCCAACGCTGCGTGATTGCCCTGGATGTGTCCGTCCGTCCGTCCGTCCGTCCATCCATGGGTCCTCCAACTCCTCCCGCTCTCCCGCTCTCCCTCCCTCCCCCTGCCCTGGGCTCATTATTGCCATTTCCATGGCAACACCTCTGACAGTGTCACTCTCTGATGATGATGTTACAAAAACAAAAATCACCCGGCGAGGACATCAGCTGATGTGTTCGACAGGGCGATAATATCGTTCGTCCCCCGTGTTGCAAGAACAGCCAAGCGCTAACCACAGCCCACTAATAAAGGCTCTGTGTTTCACCTTGGTGGTGGTGGGGGTCCATGCTGGCTCATTAGCATCCATCTCAACCCCAACCACCACCGCCACCACCACCACCACCGCCAGAACCACCACCCATCTCCCCCATCCTCCCTCACGATACCAAACTAGTGCCTGCCTAGCGATCAGGAGAGACAGAGGGAGGGAGGAAAATAAAATACATTTGACATGTCGAGATGTGCATTTTCTGTGGGTGTGTGGTTGCATGAGCCAACTCGTCGTATGTGCAATTTTCTGTGAGCATGCTAACATGCTAATGCTAGCAAGGCTAATAAGCAAGCATGCTCAGTTTCAAGTCCCTGGGCCGCTTTGAAGCGGACTATGTCTAACAACCTAACAACTCTGAGTTGTCACCTTCGTAGTGTTCTCCATTGACTTCCATCATAAATAATAGCTCAGTGGTCATTTTATTATTGACACTGTGACGTAATTAAGCTATTGACTGCAAATTTGACACCACTAGTTATAATTAATAACAGTTATTATAATAACAAGAGTTTTCAGCAGTGCTTTGGTGCTGAAACTGTAGGAGGAGATAATTACAGGAAACGGGGCGGAGGAATAACAAAAATAAAAGGATTAAGACACAGAACAACAACAGTGTGGCTGGCTTTGCCACCACACTAATAACAGTGCTGTTGGGGGCCTGGGGGGGGGGGGGGGGGGGGGGGGGCAGAGTGGAAGGGATGATGGCGCTGAACGGGCCTGGGTCTCAACGCCTGACAGGCAGGACAAGGTCGTCCTCACCAGGGCCCGGGCCACCTTCCCCACCTCCCGCTATGACAAAGCTCTTAGCTGACATCTCCAGCCCGGCAGCATCTCAATGCTCTCCTCCCAGGTTTTCTGCACTTCACTTCCCCTCTGCTGCTGGTTCCCCGTCATGTCAGCCTGCCATCACAGCTTTTTCCCTCTCTTCCCTTCTCCGTCCTGGGTACCTTTTCATTCCACCATTATTATTAGATTCTTCACACTTCACATTACCTCCCCCACTTGGACACCCGTCGTGCGTATCGGGGCCGCCTCCCCATCACTGTTCTCGCCAAAGGGATGTTTCCTTTGTTTCAGCGGGGGGGGGGGGGGGGGGGGGGGGCTTTGTGTTTACTGCAAGGGTCAAGGGGAGCGAATCATTAGGAGTCGTTGTGTCGAAGTGACGGGCGGCTGGCTGCGATCGGGAGGCTCTTTGGCAGACAAAGGTGCGGGTGCCTTGGCTTATTTGTTTCACTTGTGGACAAACAAACAAACCAGCAGAAAAACCACTTTGTTTTCAAGCGGACGGACCAGCTGTGGGTTTACAGTAATTGGGAACGTAATTAGGAGGATGCAGCGCAGGAAGACAAATGTTCCTCCAGACGGTTCCACATGGCTTTTTCTTTTATTTCAGTGGCGTCTCGCGCTGTAACGATATTTCAGTATTAATATTGATTGAATCGCTATTTCGGCCTATTACCACATAATAATATACGGACGCAACAACGTTAAAGTTACATATTACACAAAGTCATCTTACCGCTGTCAAAGTCGTAATTAGACCCAAGTCATCATTTTGATGTCATCTCTAATTCAGATTCAGAGTATTCGGCCAATCGCTACATTTTACACTGACGCTAGCAACTTTCACTCGCAACTTTTCAAAGCTGTTCCGCCCGTCTTACCGGCATTGCCAGAGTAGTCTCCCACAGTCAGAGGGTATCCGTCATCATCCGGGTCCACCGAGAAGAGGCCCACTCCAAAGGTGCCGTATTGGGCGTACGCCGTGCTGTTTTCAAAGTCCTCCATGTCGATTCGAAGCTCATAGTTGCCTTGAATGGAGAGGGCATGGATCTGCTTCAGACCTGCATGGAGGGAGGGAGGGAGAGAGGGGGAGAGGGGGAGAGACAGAGAGAGATGTAAGGTGTACTGTAGTAAAGAGGACAAAGAGAAAAAGGCGAGATGGAATGGAGTACTCAAGAGGAAGGGCCTTTCAGAAATGACCTTGCTCTGCTGCAGGGAACTTTGAAAGGAATGTCTGAAACTTTTGTAATTTTAAAATGTAGTGTGAAATGTAAAAGATGAATGTGGAAAAAATAAATGATGTACAAAAAGAGACGACCGCATAGCACATATTGGAGCCATATCACAGGAGGGCTGTTTCCCCAACTTACGTGACCCAAGCAGAAATAACTGACAGGCACCTATTTCTACAGCATTATAAAATGATATAATGGCTATAATTACTCTTGTACAGACAGTCTTAAAGCCCTTTACTTAGCCATGACATGTAACGTTTCACACTTCTGAAAAATATTTGGAACCCTTTTTGTAGATTTATCTCAAATATGTGAGAGCATGTGTCATAGACATATTTATATGAAGTGGACATGAAACTACTAGTGTAGCCTAAGCACAGGGCTGAAATACCAACGGCACCGTTTTTCCTCACATCAGCTCAAATGTGACATTTTCTGCCCTTCTAACCTGCTGGTTCTGCTGTGTTCTGTCTCTTTCCCAATCTTTTCTGCTCTCTCTCTCTCTCTCTCTCACTCTAACTTTACAACTCTCTAATCTTAATCTACATCCGCTTTGAGTTGTAAGCTGGTCTAGATCAGTACAATGAACATCATTCATCATTCTGGTTACACAACCCAATACCATCTACTCCACTTACTGATATATTCTACAAATGACTGGCATCTCTCCGTACATCTCTCTTTGTTTACATGAATCTTACTATCAACACTCCCAAAGCCCCTTCCACTCACGCCACCTAGCCGAGCTACGCTAGTTCACGTCACACAGTTGCACAGCCAGCCAGAGTGGACAGTTACACTGTCCACTCCGTTAGAGAGTTTTTTTCATTCTGAAAGTCTCAATTCTACTAACTGGGAAGGTCTCAATCGTACACTTTGCGACTTTAATAAACAATCCACCAAAATGAGCTCTGTGAATATTAAATATAGCCGTAACCATGAAAAGATCAGAATCCCAAGATTCACTGTGTTTATTAGTATGTAGCGTTCTGAGATGAGGAACGGGCACAGTTCCTGAACGTCTGATTCAGCCGCTTTAGACTTTTAGGTTTCATCCCCGTGTCAGGTGTCCTTAATGCACTTTTACTTAATCCATTCTCGTCTCTGAAAAGAACCCCACAAAGAACGAGAAAAGAGACAAGAGACAAGAGAAACGTGCAAGACTGAAAGCGCCTGCAGGAAAAAGAAAGAAAGTAGGGGGTGTTCTACCCTTGCTGCATTCCTTCTTTCAATCCATCCTCACTTCCTTCAATCCATCCTCACTTCCTTCAATCCATCCTCACTTCCTTCAATCCATCCTCACTTCCTGTCCTTCTGTAGCAGGTTTTCCTTGCTGCATTCAACTTATAGTGCTTTTTGTGAACTGATAGCCTTTCCCCACAGAAGGATCTGCACTCTGGGGCTTGACCAAAGATACGACGGGATGACAGCGGGGAGAAGGAGCGTACCGCCGCCCTCGGACATGGCCATGAGCTCGAACACATCGGCAAAAAAACAACAACAACAAGCATCTGAGGAAGATAGAACGCTGCAGTGAAACCGCGATATTTACAGATCCTCCGGAAGTTGGAAGAGCATGAGTGAAAATTCCCATAAAAAACTATATAATTGGTAAGATATGTATCTATAATAACACAAAAACTGCTAACCTTATGAATCTGCCATCCGCTTTTAAATGTAAAAACCCCCACACAGATAAAGAAGCCTTTACTGTCAGGTTAGCTGTTTTTAATAGACCTAGCCAAAGAAAGACTCAGCTAACCTTAGATGCCTCGTGTTGATTTTCTGAATACAGGAATGTTCCCATATGATAAATAATAAGGGAACTTTCCCTATCTCTACTTGATGGCTAAACATTCCTTTGATAGCGTGACTCTGTGAGTGTTTGATGGCAAAGGTTGTAGTGGATTGTTAGGTACCTTTCAACCCAAAAAAAGCGATGCTGTATATATATCTTTTTGGGGGATGTGAAAATATTGTAAACTTATCACACAGACACACCCTACTGATACATACTATTGGAACATGTGTTAGGCGCCATGCTGTCCTTTGTTTAGCAATGTTCTGTCAGGAATCACTCATAGATTTAACTATTTATTGCATGAAATGGTAATACAATTTAGTTTGGCGGTATGGTCCCACTCTTTTAGGGTTCTCCTCACTGTAGGATGACATACGGATGTCAGATACAGAATATCAACAGCATACCAACATTTGACAACAGGGAGCACTAGACAATCCCCCATGGGGTACATCAGACATCTCAACCCATTGTGAAGGTTATATGCGATGCAGAGCAGCACCAAAGCAGGTGGAGGCTGGGGTGCACTGATTGACCGCCTATCAGTATACGTGCGTTTGATTGGACCACGTTAGCCGTCAGCTGATAGGGGGAGCATGACTAGAGTGTCCCGCCAGAACTTGCTACGCCCATTAATCAAAGCCGAAGTCGTCAATGTATTTAACAAAACCAAGTTTGTGGTTTGGTTTGGTTTATTGAGTTTTTCTTGTCTTATTGGAGTGTTTATTTCCATTGGCCCAGCTCAAGGTTACTTTTCCTTAGTACTGTTGTTTTCTCTTAACTCTGTGAAGCACTGTGTGTTGCAAGACATAGTCCAATTAAAATATATATCCACCAAACGTCCTTCTCATCTCTCAACTTAAATGTTGTACTTTTTCTTTTGGACTTCCCTTGGTTCCTGAGGTGCAAGTAACTTATCTCCTTTGCCTCATGGTCTACAGTGGGGAACATTAATTAATCAAAATACAAAAGAGTTGCATTATGTCGGACATACTTTACTTCTCCTTCACCATTTTCAACCAAAGAAAGGTCAATTAAATTGTGAACGCACTTCTTTACAAAGATTAAAAAAGAAAACTCCAATCATCTTTATCTCATTTGAATTCTGTAGCCAAAGCCAATTTGCTTACAAACATAATAAGCTATTATTATTCAGAGAGGGCTTACCAGTCAGGCTTCAGTCTACAGCTCTGATGGTAGGTTAATACTTGTATTTTTTGGACAGTTGGTGACTCACTCATGGGGATGTAGATTCATTATTGCCATTCATGTGAGTGACTATAGGCAATTTTGTATTGATGCTCAGCAGGGTTTTTTAACTTGTATTTATTTTTATTTTATGCAGTGCAGCACCAATCCAAATAGCTTTGTGCCATATCTAGAATAGGGGCAATCCAAGTTGACACCAAGGGGAACATGACAAGGATATTTAGTTTTTCAACTTCAAAAGAGAGACTTGGGTATAAAAAGAAAACTGAAAAAAATCATACAAATAAACGTAAATAAAATACCAGAATTAACAAGACATTCAATAAAAAAACCTCTAGCTTAAAACTGGATTTACATAACTTTAATTCAGTTTCTAATTAAATCCCTAGGGGGAACCTCTTCCAAGTTTCAAATCAGAATAATTAGAGGGGGAAGACAATCGGTGTAGCAACATACTTCCTCCTTGGTTGAAATTTAAATGCTCAGGTGTTTGGTCGTCGGTTAATTTAAGCGCTGTTGTTAAGTTATTTAAATGTCTTCCGCACTCTAGTGAGGATATGGGCTGTGTTGCTGGAGTATATTAACATACTGATTGCTCCGTGGGGGAGATGCGTGTTTCCCCTCTCACTCACTTACCGTTTAGTGGCTAAGTTGAGAATTAAATAAGGTCTCTCCTCCTATGGGTTTGCAACGGGATAGCCAAAGTATAGGTCTACATGCTCCTCCCCTCCGTTATTCCCTTTGATGTAGACTTGCGCCACATTAACGCACATCTGAGAGAAACGATTTTCCATTTATTCAAATAGCATACATACATCAACCATTTCTGGAAATAACTGTGGGACGATTTGGCATCGGGGGGATGGAACAAAACATTCAATGTCAAAAATTCGACATTGTGCCTTCGCTCATAGTAGCAGCCTTCACTGAATAAATTATAAACACATGACATTGTCCTTGACCAAATTGTATTGCACTGATCACAAGCCGTACGTAAGAAGACGTGGAGTATTTGACATTCCATTCATTCCATCCGAAGTAGTTTTCAGTTGAAATGAACAATAGACACTTCCTGTATACTATGCGTCACCATCACCAGAGGGATACGGTTGAGATAGACTGACATTAACTGGTCAACTGGTTGAGTGACAACTGAACACATTACACTTGTTGTGACCATATTTACAGACCCAGTGCAGAACCGAAAACACATATATGTCTTATATGCAGTACGACATGTTTGAGTATGGATATTAGGCCTATATTCATTCTACTTCCCTTATACTAAGTGTGGACTCTCTAAGTTGTTATTACGTGGGGCCCAAACACTTCCACCGTCCTCACTTCCCAGCCTCCCTGGGAGAAGGTTGGCTGTGTAATTGTGGTCACAGATGCTGTTTCTTTCTCCTCGCTTGGAACCGGATTCAGCCTGATACTGCCTGGTCTGACCTGCTGCTTATTTTCAAAGGGCGTGAAAGCTAATTCTAGTGCATAGCAAGTGGAAATGAAACGGCCCTGTTCCATTGTGTGTAGCGACCGGCCGTTGGTCTCTATTCATACCAGCCGTGTTCTTGGCGATAGCAGCGGAACCTGAGAGAGCTGTTCTCGCAAGCCCTCGATGCTACCTGGAGTCTGGCTGGGGGGCAGGCACTCATAATTAATTGGCTCCATGTAAGAAGTTATATTTAAGCGCTTATAGGCCTATCAGGATGGGATTCATGGCTCTTTTTTCAGCTCCATGTACTCCGGTAAAACATAGGGCTGTGTTCACATTAATCTCCATCGGTGGAGGGGAGGTGTGAAACGAGGTCAGGGGAGGAAAGCTAAGTTGAGATTCTCGTAGTGTTTTACCAGATAACAGACTGAGCTGTCTGGTACGACATGAGTTAGGCAACTGATACCATTTCACAATTTAGTCTTTAAGCAGACACTCTTAACCAAAGCGACTTACATAGAATCTTTACTTACACTAATGAGCAGGTAGGTGTTAGGCCTCTAGTCTCAGGGATGTACAAGTAGCGATTGGGGTTCGAAGCTCTCTGCATGGGATTCCAACACCCAACATCCCTAGACTATCCTGCCTGATACAAATAAACCCTGCTTTGGAAAATATGAAGAGACACCGAGTGGGTACATTCACTCGTCTCTGAGAGAGAGAGAGAGAGAGAGAGAGAGAGAGAGAGAGAGAGAGAGAGAGAGAGAGAGAGAGAGAGAGAGAGAGGGGGGGGGGGGATAATGGTTGCATCAGGTAGCACAGGTGAGGTCTAAGCAACAAAAAACAAAGCTTGCGAAATAACCATATTTTTCCTGGATGTTGTGCAGCTGCTGTTGTGAATGACTGTGTGGTTACATGCCTGGGCGGTAGATCTAATTGAGTAGTGAATCAGACTCCTGACAAGTAGAATGAAACGACTTGAACCAATTATTCACCACCACAAAAAATGGAAGCCATTACTTTGCAGTTCAAAAATTCTGAAGGAGATAAAACAAGCCCACAAAGGTTGAATTAGCAACTGATTTTCATAAAAGAATAGCCTGAATAAATATATTTATAATTAATTAATTAATTAAATTAAAATATTATTACGGTTTAAATGAATAACATAACACGTATTAAGGCCAGGATTAAAAATAAATACAAAAATGAATATAATACAAAATGAAATGCGTAACCCTTGGCTAACATTCAACCCTTCGTATTCCCCGCCTGCTCCATCATTTCTCCAAGGAACCAAATTCAACATTATTCTCTTGTCCATCATGACAAATAATAGCTGAAGAGAGACAATAGCAAATGCTAAGGCCTCTTAAAACAGGCCAGTTTTAAATTTAGGAACTGCAATACATGTGGGACCGAACTGTGCCTCTCTGCAGTAATGATCTTTTGAAAAACAACAGACAAAAATGATAAATATGGGCAATTACTTCATTAAATTGGGTCATGGAAATCTATAATTCATTTTTTTCCCCAGTTGCTAGGTTTATAGGGCAAGCTACAACTTGGGAGTATTTTCGAATTCCAGGACAGAGGTTTCGTCCATTTAATTGTGGTTTTCCTGTTTCTAAAAGCCGCACCTGTTTTGCTAAACATGAGACAAGACGACAACTTTCCCCACATTGATTAAACCATTACCACATGGATTTGTCTTCGCTAAATCTGATTTAACGGCTAATGATGCAGACATTAGTGTCATCCGATTAAAAATTCATAGGATATCTCGGGTGGGACTTCTCTGTGATTTCCAAAAAAGAAACAGCTAAATATTATGGATTTATTGACTTTTGATTTAGTATGTAGAGACACATATTGGATGATTTTAGGGGGGCCTGTGATCCTGTGGTCCCGTCCTCTTCTTCGGTGGTGCAACGCTACGGGGTAAGGAGAAATAGGATGAAACACGTTTCTTTAGAGTACGCTTCCCTTCTGCCGCTTGCGACATTTCTCTCAATTAATAATTCATAATGCTTTTTCTCCTTTTGTGTGTCTGGGAGGCAATTCCTCCGACAGTTGAAACCAAACAAAAAAATGAATAAAGAGGAGGGGAAGATGAAAAAAATAAAAAACAAGAGCTCCCTCCCATCTTGTCCCTATTGTGTGCTTTATACTCTTTTTATGATTATTACTCAACTATATGTTCCCCCCCCCCCCCCCCCCCCCCCCCCCCCCCCCACACACACCGTTCTGTTCGGATTCATTCTTAATATTTGTATGTGATGTTCATCCATGTTGTAGTTCAATGCCTGGAGTCTTTGGGTGGGTGCTACCATCTTCATACACACACCGGTGGAGAGGGTGCTGATTACATCTTGTGTGGAGTACCTAGGTAGAGGGTTATTGAGGCTCTTAGGGAGTCAAGGGTGTGTGTGTGTGTGTGTGTGTGTGTGTTTGTGTGATAGGATGGGATAGGGGGGGTTCTTTGAACACATGTCTGTCGAAAAAACAGTCTGCTGCTGTCGTAATCGTCCTTGTCATTGTATTCCCCTCTCAGAGAGAATAGAGGAGCATCTCAATCTCTGTCCCTCTCTCTCTCTCTCTCTCTCTCTCTCTCTCTCTCGCTCTCTCTCTCTCTTTCTCGTCCCCCCCCCACCCCCCACCCCCAGCAACCATCAAAAGACCGGGTGCATCAGGAGCCACACAACACAGACAGGTGTGCACTGAACTCCTCGAATCGCGGCGTCCCTGGAGCCAACTGTGACGCTCGATGGGGAGGGAGGGAGAGAGAGAGAGAGAGAGAGAGAGAGAGAGAGAGAGAGAGAGAGAGAGAGAGAGAGAGAGAGAGAGAGAGAGAGAGAAGAGAAGAGAAGAGAAGAGAAGAGAAGAGAAGAGAAGAGAAGAGAAGAGAAAAAAAGGGGAATTGAAGATGAGCTGTCACACCTTTGACATGTGAGCAGCTCTAGCTGGAAACCAGCTTTGTCTGATTCCCCCATTTTCTAAAGTCAGTTTCGATTATTCCACGGCGCTGCCATTCTGACTCTGTTCTTTTTTTAGGTGTTTTATTTTATTTTATTAGGTGTCTGAAGTAAAAACAGGGTAAAACTGCCATGCCAAAACACAAAGGCAGGAGCTTTTTTTTTTTTTTGCCAGCACTTTCAGAAAAAGACAGGAAACACAGCGAAAGCAATCTGTCCAAAGGAGACGCATAACGCAACAAGCATTCATCCTGTACGTGGAATACACAAAACGAGACAGCAGACATACGCAGATGTTTTCAGGCTGCGAACACGAGGGGGGAAATGGCGGAGATGATGTGGAGATGTGTCAGAATGTACACCGTCACTTCCAAAGCACTGTGTAGGGGTTAACTGTGAGAATGCCTATCAATACAGCTACAATGGGTTCATTAGGATACATACAAACTTCTTTAATGTTTCGTATTTCACCATCACACTGAGAGAGGAATAATAATTCCCTGTTGAAAAAGCCTGCAGCGTTTTACAGTGACATGCTATGCTCAAAACCAGATTTTCTTTTGGTGTCTTACATACAATTGCAAAACTGTGTGTGGAGGATTTCGGAAGTGTGCTTATAAAGTGGGATGCCTCTTAAATATTGAAACTTTTTGGTTTTTGGTAACACCAAAAAGAGTTTGCTTCTTAATAGTAAAAGTGGACATTTAAATATGTCCTCCAAAATAATGTTTAGCATTAGATTCATTTTAGGAATAGTAAAAAAAGTGATTATGTCAAAGATTTCTGTATGGATCCGATACCTATTTGAATAACTAGTTCAGTCGAATCCATGCCCTGACAGCTCAATTGGAATAGCACACAGAGGGCTGTATGGAACTGCTCTGTTTAAAAAAAAGTGGTGAACATTAAAACGTGCCTGCAAGAATACAAGGCCATACAAATGAAGTAATTCACAGAGTTACCTAATACCACACAGCGCCACTAACTCCACTCAAGATCTTTAGGTATTCCTCTTAATAATGTCAAGGCTCTTTAAAGCTCATTTTTTTATTCACTTATATCATGTTTTTGAAATATATAAATAGTATGTGTAATTCTATATATAGAATAAGGCAATGCACACATTTTACACTGTGCAATACTGCATTATATATATATTTTTTTATCTGCTTTTTAAAGGTTTTTCCCTTTTGAAAAATAACTTTTTAGCCATGAAAACCCTACGGTTGTTTTTTCTCTACGAAATGTTCTGAGCGTGACTCATTTAATTCAGCATGAAAGAATGTAACACTGTTATTCCCAGTTGTTAACTTATGTGATTTATTCATTTGATGCCTGCAATGATTTGTAGAGGGACACACACGCAAAGCCCACATACGGTGGGCTCTCTCCTTAGAGCGAGAGCGAGAGATAGACTGTATATTTAAATAGGAACTCAGTGGGGGCATAGCCAATCTTTCTACTAGAATGCCTTGGAACACATCTGTAAATCCCCCCTCCTATGACCGTACACAATAAGACATGCCAGTGCTGAACAGACCATGCTAATCCCAATAGCAGGACACAGCGCTGTGAGAGCCAGGAACTACATCTCCCAGCAGACCGCAGCAGTGCTCAGAGAGAGAGAGCGAGAGCGAGAGCGAGAGCGAGAGAGAGAGAGAGAGAGAGACCTGGTGTAGCACTTTAGACAATCTACCACCAAGACTTGAAGTGAAGAGTGTTCTGGATTTGGATCTGGCCGGTTTGTGTTCTATCAAAAGTGCAAGTTGTAGAAGAAAGAAAGTGATTTTGTATGGATCGCCTGGACTTCGACCAATTGCATTGATTCCTGTTTGTCATGAGGGGATTAATCTGCTTTTCTGTTAGTTTCAGGATTAACAAAGTCGTGTCACTGCTCCACACACACACACACACACACACACACACACACACACACACACACACACGTGCAGGTAGAAATAATACATATTGCTCAGTAGAAAGCACCATCTGCTACACAACAGAGAGGAATATTGATTAGGGAAACGTGCGTTTTTGTTTGCGTAAAGCTTCCCTAATTACTGTTCCCATGTGCTCCACCACCTTATCATCGAAGCCGAAACAGTCAGAGTTTGGGAGTTTTATTAACGTGTATTGCATTTCATTTCATCCTCTCTGGGTTCTGAAAGGGCAAAAGGGGCATAAAGCAAAAGCCTCGTTCTGAACCTTCAGAACCTGGAGGATAATCTCCCTTTAGAAAGGAAGCTTTAAGCCACGGCGCGAGAGGCAGTTGTCTGGGATCGGAGTCGGTCATTATCAGCATGGAGGGAACGGCCTTGAAGAGCCGATGAATGGAACGCCAAGAAACACACACACACACACACACACACACACTACGAAACAAACCATGCAGACCCTTTGCCTCTCAAGGTGATCTTCAACCAAACTTAAACTCAGAGCGGTTACGCGTTCGCCCACTTGCTGTGACAAAGCTCAAACTTTGATGTGTGCCATTGATTCATTCCAAATGAAATGACACAAACAAACGTGTTATATATTTACCAACATGATAACTGCTGTTTCTCTATAGCAATGTTATTATTGCCTATTATTATAAAACCAACTTAAATAATGGAATGAACAGGTGCTGCTCATGAATTGCTGATATTAATGGAAGACACAATGCACCATAGGTAATTCAATTTTGTTTAGAACGATGTTGAAGTCAGAGGCAAATCAACATCAATAGTTTCTATCTTCACTAATTACTTACTTCAGATCACTATTGATTGTGCAATGTTGATTGCAACTGAAAAGTATAATGATTTATGAATTCAGTATTTATACTCACATAGCTTCTCTTAGCCAATCTTTTTTCATCACCACTCCACCCATACAGTAGAGCCCCCCCGTCACTGACCAAGTATATATATGTATATGTATCACTGAAGTATATCTATATGATCCAATATATCTTATTACATCCTTTGAGTAATAAGTAATGCAGAGAAGGCATTATAAGCAGATCAATCGTGATAGCTAAAAGCCCTTTTCCCCGAATAATAATAATCTAGCATCCAACAATGAACGAAACTTCCCCATGGACCGCATGGAATGTGTGTGTTGTACGATCCTTGCAGATACAAACTGCAGTATGAAGGCTCTGTTACTTCATTTGGACCGTTTTAATTACAATAGCAGGAATACATTTACAGACATAAATGGGGGGGGGGGTGGTCCCACTGAATTGGTGGAATAGCGGATGACTGGAACCATTGCGACTTAATTGCTGTCATTATTGTTTAACTTCACAGAGTGTTTAACCACAGGTGGAGGGGTTCAGCAAAAAGCACAATGTCATCATTTATTTTGGAACTACGAATACACACACAAATATATATATATATATATATTCTGAGCCGAGAGACCACATTGGAAACACGCTTCAGGATTATTTTCGGTGCACGCTGCATCTCTATTATTTTATCGCTTGTCTCGTTTCTCTGATCTTTCATCTGTACGCTGAACAGTGGAAGATGGAAGGCGGGATTCAGTCAGCCAACGGTCAGAACACAATAAGGCTTGTACATTGGAATGCATCATGGGAGTTTTTGTTGTCGATGCTCTGCCATTTTGAGATGCGTTGAGAGAATTGTAGTATGGTAAAATCCTAAATAAACATAAATATACCGTATCCTAGGCTTATCAAAAATTATATGACAAACGCTCCCAATAATGACAAATAATTTCACAATTAATTACTAAACAATGACCAAAACACGATCACTACCAGTAACATTGCTATGCTCCCATACTTCCAAAATGGAAGCGGTCATTGCGATGTTACATCACGATGTACAAGCCCTATTGGGGGGCATCCTCTTTCACTCCAACATGAGGAAGTATTCGCCAATAAAAACACATGCACACACACACACACACACGCACACACACACACTGAACTCACACACACACCTGGTCATTAATTGTTTGAGTAAATGTGTTTAGCTTACAGATTTAAATTAATTCCTTTATTTCTCTTATTTTTTCTTTCTTTGTCTCCACTCTCTGCTCCTCCAATTCAAAGCTCCTTTTCATCTCAACGTTTTCTTTGGGTCTCCCATGAGCGCTGCGACCCCGCGTCCATTATTTAAGCTACGCTATGATACGATATGCATTAAACATGACCTTTGTTCTGCAAACTATTCACAAAAGCATGATGGATCACAGAGAGAGACAGACAGAGAGAGAGAGAGAGAGAGAGAGAGAGAGAGAGAGAGAGAGAGAGAGAGAGAGAGAGAGAGAGAGGGGCCAGTGTGTAAAAGACGCTTCTCTCTCTCTCTCTCTCTCTCTCTCTCTCTCTCTCTCTCTCTCTCTCTCTCTCTCTCCGTGATTTTGAACAATCCAACCTAATGTTGGATGACATGGCTGTCGCTGACAACTGAGAACTTGCTGAAACAACTGAAACTGAAACATTGTAGGAGGAGAGAAACAATTGAAACTGAATAATAGTGATTTTTATTTGTGTACCCCTTAATAACAATTACAGTCTCAATGGGATTCACTGGCCCACATGATACAACACCCCCCTAAACCAAAACTTATAAAGGGCAATTACAAGCTCCCCAAATCCAAGGGGAAAGTACACCTTGAGAAGAAACACAGCAGAGGCATTAATGCACACTGGCACAGGTAGGAGTGCAACATGCTGAATTCATCTGAAGGCATACAGTAACGGTAGCACAGACTAAAGCTAGTACGCTATCACATTAGAAGCATATTGTCAGCATACTAAACAATATACATGTATGTTCTCGGATGCCCGCCTCAGGGTTGTGAGTGGCTCAGCATTTAAAAACAATATTGAGCATCCGGTCAATGCCAGCTTCTAGCCCCCTGCCAGCCAGCCAGTCCAGCTAATTGGTCTCAAATGTCAGGGACAGGAGGAGGGGGAGAAGAGGCGACCCCTGCACATCTATTTGATCCCTCCACTACATCAAACACACCCGTTGACTACACAGTACAGTCCTCCTCCAAGATTTACGATTTGTATGTCTGTGTTTTCAGACAACAATGGAGGTCACCTATGGCATAAATGGGCTGGTGTTTCAGACTTAGTGATACTTGTGAGACTGTTTGGACTTAGTTTTTTTCCTAGCGATTTGGAGCAATAAGGAGATCAAACATTTACATATGATCTTTTCCCATTAGGTCTATCTTGTGGGAAATCTTCTGGCAGGGGAAGTTATATGTTGGAGCAAAGTAATGAATGTAAGGCAATTCAAGGGTATTAAAGAGGTGCAACATTAGGACTATTATGAAAAAAAGAAGATATCCAATCATTTCATTCAGCCCAAATGAAATTATTGGATGGCCTACCTGTCTGTCTACCTTCCTACCCGGCTACCTGAGCACACTACGCCCATGCACTCATTGTGCATGACCGGAGTCTTCCACAAGGCTAGGCAGACCTACTGCTATGTCATGTATTTTGGGGGAGTGGCTTTGGAGGGAGGCCTGAAGGGAGGGGTGGGATTTCTTCTTTTTTTTTTTGGCATATTTCAAAAAGTATCATACTCTGGCTAGTTTCCCCAAACTGCCAACCCTAGGTTTAAGTAGTGAGTAATCATTTTTACTTCAATCTACCTCTCAAATGTCTGGTCTTCAGATTTTGTTGTCGTGTTGTTTCCCATGATAAGCACGCTGTATTGCACTGTTTTGCAAAAGTGCTATGTAAATAAAGTTTGATTTGATTTGGCAAATTAAGTCCATAGACTTTCCCGCCTATTCCAACAGACATGTGTGTGTGTGTGTGTGTGTGTGTGTGTGTGTGTGTGTGTGTGTGTGTGTGTGTGTGTGTGTGTGTGTGTGTGTGTGTGTGTGTGTGTGTGTGTGTGTGTGTGTGTGTGAGTGTGTGGGGGTGGGGGGGGGGGGTTCTGTGTGTGTGTGTGTGTTTTAGTAAAAAACCTTCTTTCCCAACAACCAGCCTCCACTTGTTTGACCATGTGTATACAGGCTTGTAGGATACAGGCCTGTATGGACAGTCTAGGAAGGAACAAATACCACAGCTATCTTTTCACTAGATATTACTGGATGCTTGTAAGTACCAAACCCTTTTGTAAAATACATTATGCTTAAGTGGCAGGGATTATGCTTAACTGGCCATGGTCGTTCATACATATACTGTATATATATATATCTATGAATGTGAGAGACAGAATGAAAGAGAGAGAGAGCACGACAGAATGAAAGGGAAAGAGAGAGAGAGCATGAAAGAATGTGAGAGGGAGAGAGAGAGTGTGTGAGAGAGCGAACTAGAGGTAGATAAATGTTGAAAGAGCTGGCAGGCTTTTTAGGCAGTGCTTCAGTGAGAAGGCCACATTAACATTCAGAGGTGCTCTCAGGTAAAACAAAATGAGGCGAGGAGCCTCAGCGCTGGTCCGGACCAGTAACAGACTGAGCATAATGATTTACTGGCTGCAACACACACACACACACACACACACACACACACACACACACACACACACACACACACACACACACACACACACACACTATGGTTAGCATATATAAGAAAACACTTCATTAGCTGCATATGTATTTATTAGGTATATCTCGTGACCTATCGTGGATTGTTTCCTGTTGCGTGTGGACTCTGATGATCGCAGACATGAATAATTATACAGGATGAGAAATGAAAAACAGAGGTTGCAGTCGGGTGCTTCGTCCCGCCGTGCTTCCACTGGAACTATAGGCTGCTGCCGCTTCAGTGGCCACCATACTCAGGGCGCAATACTGTCGGCTCTGCGCGGTCGTTGCGCTCTCGTTCCACAGTGGACAGCGGGCTTCAGATCGCCCCAGAACGACACCAAAACGTGGGAAAAAGGACCTCGGACTTTGGAACAGAGAGACACCCGCATTCGCTGAGCAAACGCAAAGGATAGGAATAAATAGACCAGGCAAAGAGAGGATGCAACCACCTGTGGGTTGCGATCGCACCAAATTGGTTCCCTAATAAATTGTGCTCTTAAGTCACTAAAATCACCCTTACGCTGCAAATCCACCCAAGTCACTGCAATCACACACACTTAACACGTATACAGGCATTCGTTCATAGTGTATGTCATAAACTGCAGTAATCAAAAAACGGTGGGCAATATAACAAAAAACAACCACAGTTTGAGCAATCAGAGAGGGGCTCGTAGTGAAGAAATATCTCTCCCCCATCCCCTTGTTATTAATTGTGCTTTATAAATACATTTGATTTGATTAGCATTTTACAGACACATACTATGGATGGGGCGTGCTTCTTTCCCCATAAGAAGCAACAATCAGTGTTTAATTACGTTGATTTACCTTTGAGCATTTCCTACTATAGGCTACTGTGCGAAATGCTGTTTAGAATGTACCAACACCACTTATATATTCACGTTTGTATCAAGAAAGAAAGACCCGTCATCATCGTGCCACCACAGAGCCAAATCAACCGCTTTGCTTCAGCCACTCAACGGGCTATCCAAAACGAACGAACCCATCCCGAGTGAGCGATGGCGATACGATGTTTACTTTGAAGCTCGTGCGTGTTTCCGCACGGGAACGACTTCATGCCTGTCGACACATCAAACTCGTGCATGTTGCAGAAAACGTGCAACAAGCGACCCCTGGGGTCACACTTTACGGTGGGTCACAGAATAACGGTGGAACACCGGCAAACAATAAACAGAGAGCGGAGCGATTCAATGGCTTGTGTGATTCTTAACTGGTTGTGACCATACGGGGTTGACGAATGGACTTGACAGGGACTACGGAAAGCAAAATAGAACATGCGCAAATGTCCTTGCGATGGTTTAAAATAGTCTGTCGGCTTCCATGCCGCGGCGCTTAGTCCGTAGCGCTGTGCCATCGGTACAACCAGGGACGATCGCTTCGTCACAGAATGTCAAAATGGTTTGCCGCCTTTGATCAGCGGCGAGGGCTGTGACATCATCAAAGCCGCCTTAAGAGCATGCGCGGTGACCCTCGGTTACCGCTATTACCGTACCTCTCCCCCTCCCCCCTTTACCTCTGCAGACAGGCAACCCCTAATGAGCTGTAGAATAAGACAGTAGGCCTCAAAATACACGTATATACATATATATATATATATGAACATTGTGCTCTTCTTAGTTCCCTGCCTTGAGGGTTTGTCCACGTTCTGCAGTGCTCCTTTCCGCCAAGCCGTAACTCACGCTTTCCCTCTTTCTAGCCCCTTTTTTCTCCCTCCCACATTTTCCCTTTCCGTGCCTTTTCCTCGGATCGGCTGTGGCCATCAACAACGTTGTCGGCAGAGCTACGTATATAATGTACGGCCCGATGTGCTGCATATTCAGTGCACTCCTAATCCAATAAGGGGAGAAATGGTGGATGATGAAAACAAGAATATGAACACAAGATAATGATTTCCAGTCCGGTGGCAGCTTTACTCCACAGGCTCGTCTCTCTTGTACTACAGGATGCTGTGTGAAATACGTTTTACATTTGATTTTCTTCAACAGCCCAAAACGCCCTTGTTAAGATTTATCTTTTCAAACATATTTCTGTCGGAGGTGAGGAGGCGTCGTATAACCAGCCTAAAAAGCTGTCCAACTTCTGACATCCTCTGACATCTTCAAAATGTCAGAGACGGCGGGAAGGTTTTATAGAGAGAGAGAGAGGGAGAGTGGGATTGAGAGAGGGAGAGATGGAGTGGGATTGAGAGAGAGATGGAGAGGCAGAGGCAGAGAGAGAGAGAGAGAGAGAGAGAGAGAGAGAGAGAGAGAGAGAGAGAGAGAGAGAGAGAGAGAGAGAGAGAGAGAGAGAGGCTGTTCCTGCAATATATGTTGCAATGCAGTGTTCTGCTACACTGTACTCTGGCCCATCCAAGTACAGTTAATAGTGACTAGGAATTTGAATGGTAATGAGTTTTTTATGTCTGCCGTATTTTCCCCCTCGGCATGTACTGAGCATATAGCGAAGTGTATCACTGCAAATGAGCAGGTACAGGCATAGTTCCTGCCCAGTAAATCACATTATCTCTATCTCTCTCTCTCTCGCTCTCTCAACTGGATCATTTCACTGTATGTGAAAAATAAAGTTCCTCAATCTTGAATCCACTTAGACCTGATGGAGACTATTGTTGTTGATGCTGAAAATGTTTTAGCGATGCCAACAGAGTGTGACTGGGTCTGCTATGAATTCCATCATTAATAGTATTTGCTTCATTCTTTGTTCAAACACGTCCCAAACTGAAAATGTGTGTGAGTTTGTGTAGAAGTGCGTTTATGTGTGTGTGTGTGTGTGTGTGTGTGTGTGTGGGTGTGTGGGTGTATACAGTGTATGTGTGTGTCTGTATATGTGTGTGTGTGTGTGTGTGTGTGTGTGTGACAAACAGGTTTGCTTAACACTACCTGGGGTTTTCTCAACTCAATCTTAAATGGAACAAAGAGCCTTTTCAGGAACTAGCATTTGACGTGCAACTCCTTCCCAGACAGGGATGTAGCTTTTCTGATTGTGCAGACGTGAGGGGCACAGCTGTCAGTGGAGAAAGCTGTGGTACAGCAATAACAAAAAGACCCACAGCGAGGCAGAATTAACCGGCTTAATGAAAACAGACACTTAAACAGCGTTGGGTGTTTGGTGCCATATCCTCTCCATGGAGAAGCTCTTCCCTCAGACGTCCAGGCAGGTAGGTAGGCACTGGGCCGTGTATAAGCTGCTGCTGGGACATACTGGCTGGAGCCTTCATTGGTCAGTGTTATTAGCACTTAGGCTGGCCACCCACGTTGTTGTGAGTGACTTTTTAAAAAGGTAGCACTTGAGTGTCAGGGATTGTATTCAAAACAGCTATGTCTGACATATTGTGACATAGCAATTGAGTTTCAACCGCAAGTTTTAATTGGTTCAGGAAATAAAGCAGTATTTACAGTACCCATCCATTAACCCAAATTACATCAGAAATGGATAATATAGCGTTTGAATACTGACCAGTATGTTTATGTAGTGTTTGCCATCATCAGGCCTAACTATAATTGTGCAGAGCCGTCATGCGTTACCATTAAATACTATTAACTCATTTAGCAGACGCTTCAATCTGCAGACACTTGCAGTGAACACACGTACAGGTCGTTAAGAAGAAGGTAGGCTTCTTAAGGATCCTAACCCAGTATCTTCCAGCTGAGAGTGGAAACCACCCTAGCCACTACGCTATGCTGCACACAGTGTGTACATATACATTCCATCCGTGTGCAGAGATGAATGAGTCTAACTTACTGAAAGTGGAATATGTTCTCCATAGAGAGATCATGGTAGCCAATGTGGAGGGATTTCAAAAACGCAAGTTAGAAATTGGCCATTACACCGGCCATGGCAGAACAGAGGTTTGCTCTAGTGTTCGTCTAAAAGAGACCCTGTAGAATAGAGTTGTAACTCTATCAGTTTACAAGGGCACACAGACAGTAATTGGTACTGTCTTTATGTTTGTGAAGGCTAAACGTTGAATCAAACCAAAGATGATTCAACATGTGTTAGATTACGCCATTTGCATTAGTATTTGTAATTATCCTCTTTTTTTTGCCATACTATCTATGGATCCTGTGTATTATTGTGGATATAATATCAGCAGAGAAATGTTAATCTTAAAGTGAGGAGAAAGGGAAATCCATACCTTGTTTTCTTATGACTATGTTATTAAGGGATATGGGAGTATGCCTTCTGTTGTGCACACACAAAGTACGAGCAATCAATATTGGGTGGTTTATAAAAGGGTAGACTGTTCGATGCCAAACAACACACAGCATCCATACATCATTTAGTTTCATTGAATAACTACTGTCAATGAAAAAGATGATGTCTCCACTTATGGGTCAATACATTACTGCATTGAAATGTATGTGAGGTTCAATTTCTTGTGCTCAATATCAGATTTTGTTCAGATAACTTCGGTTGTCAAGACAGAACATTGGACTTGATTAAATATCACAAACAATTTTGATGAGATTTTGTATAAAAATGTCTTTAGAGAGCCATTCTTGACAATCTTTTGCCTTCCTAGAGCACATTAGGGAGCCTATCACAGAAATATAGACGTGTTTACTTCTGAATATAACTCAGATATACATATTCCCAAATGTTTGTCACTCCACTACCCCTTGAATTACTTAAAAGTAATTAAGATGCTTTGCAACATTCATTTTTGTTAGTTTGTCGGTCTCTGTAACTCAGTAAAAAAACTAAAACTTAATTGAAATGTGTGCGTGTGTGTGTTGTAAACATAGTAAAGTTTAATTAAAACCTTGCACCTAACACTAAACACTCCATTCAAACTCATACAAAATAAGGTAATTACATTCAACATTAGTGCAGGCTTTTTCTAATCAACAGTTAAGTATCTTCGACGACAAACAACCTTCAGCCCCCAGAATCAGGACTCAAACCCCCTTGAAAACCCCCGGCATCGTCGACCACACCGAGGAGAGCCGACGCTGAGCGCAGGATTGTTCTGCCCCCCTCATATCCAAATGACTGGCGGATTGCTGCAAAATTGCTATACTCTCTTCCCAGCCATCTCCACTCCGGCAGTGGAGATGCAATTTCGGTTGCAAATAGAGTTTCTGTTACTGGGGGAAGGGGGGGGGGGGGTATCTGTTGAAGAGCAACAGATCACCACCTGACCGACACCACCCACCACAGAGAGGAAGGGCTTGGTGGGGGCTGACTGTAGCCTGGAGACCATCCTGATCACGTGACCGCACATTCTGTTTCGCTACACGGATCAGTCTGGACCTCTAGCCGTCCACATCGAATTCCAAAGACGACAATGTAATCGTGGCCAATCAGGGACTGCGTCGTAGTTGTTGGCGTACATTACAGGCCTCCCCTGGCTAAACAGTAATGGCGTCCCCCGAAGCAACGAGCGGTAACCTTAACATTAGTAGAGTAGACACCGCCGTAAGTGCAGTTATTGCAGAAATAGACTCAATAACAACTGTGCGATTTTGCCGTTCTTCCAACAGGAGTGCTACGCTGATTGGCTGAAAGAGTTTGTCCGTCAAGGCAAGTACTCCCGCCCACTGACATTCGATGACCTTCGGCTAGAGGTCCAGACTGATCCGTGTAGCGAAACAGAATGTGGGGTCACGTGATCAGGATGGTCTCCATGCTAGGAGACTGGAGCTGGAGCTGGAGCTGGGACTGGCGGAATGGTACTGGTGGTACTGGTCTAACAGGGGCTGATTGGCGTGGCTTCAACTGGGCCCCCACTGGGCCGAGTGTGTGTGTGTGTGTCGGACCGGGGGTTGGGCAGTACGCATTGCCAGCTGCTGAATAATGGATAGGATGTGAAAGCGCCATTGGAATGGCCTTAAACTGAAAACACTTACGTGTCTGCTAAATAATAGATGACAAGGAAGGGGGTGTATTGTTCTTGATATTTCCATTTTTTTTTCATGCGAGATATGCTATCATATAGCATATCCTTCCTCTTTGACTGGCGCTGGTCAGGGGTCATTGTTGACTTCTGACTCAATCTGTGTTATGCGTTTGTTACCTCATTGTATTGGGGTTTCTCGGATTTGCATGATGAAATGTCAACTGGGTCATCATCAGTTGGATAAATATATGCATTCATCGCAATGCATTTATTTTCATTCGGTTTTCTTACGTTGGCTTATGATAAAATAAGGAGGAGGAAAAAAACAGTGTATTTAAGATCCCTTTAAAAGCAGGGTACACACACGCACATGTGCACGCATGCACAAACATGCACATATTCACGGACGCACACACACACTTAGACCCGCACACACACACACACACCGTTAGGGTCTTATCTGGCTAAATGAAAAGCGAGTTGCCGGGTGGGCCCCATTTCATATCGGTGAGGTAAAGAAGCACAGAGAAGGCGTTTATGAAAATGAAGCCATTTATACACACAATGCACCGTGGTGCACTGCCTGTAATGACCAGAGGCTGTGGCTTCAGTAGCTGCACCACGCTGCTCCCTGAAGCTCGCTCTCTCTCGCTCTCGCTCTCTCTCTCTCTCTCTCTCTCTCTCTCTCTCTCTCTCTCTCTCTCTCTCTCAGTGTGTAACCGGACGGCTCACCCTTTCTCTATTGCTTCTTAGAACTTTGTTCTTTGTTGTCAAACGACGGTGTGCAGTTAGTTTGTGTGTGTGTGCAGATATGTCGCTTGGAAGTGACATATCTTGTGAGCGGTTGAATAACACAGCGTGAGGACGTCACCACCTGTGCAACTGACTAATTATATGAAATCAGATAAATAGACGAGAGGACTTATTGGCTTGAAGTTGCAGCATGCACCTGGCGTCTCCAGAAAATAACTGAATGTATCTCTACTTCTACTCTGTAGCAGTAGGATAAAGGGGCTTTTGTTAGAATCCATAGTGAGTGAATCATGGTTCTCTGGTTGTTACAGCCTACATATTACTTTGCATACATATTTCCTTTTTATTTGTATTAATACCCTTTACTATCCTGTAGTCCCGCTGTGACACTTTAATTCTTGCTGATTCGACACCCTTATTTCCCTGATTAGTTCAATCATAATCTTATCAAATCGTATTTTAGCGGACTTATTATTTGCGACAATTACGGGAATAAGTCAATCACAGGTAGCCTCCACAGCTTCAAACCGGCCTACTTTATAAACACCACATTTCTGGTGTTTTTAAGGTGCATTGGACTATGAGACCAATACTAATGCTAAACCTTTTCCATGTTGAGCCCATTATCATTGTACAAGCTCGGCTAAGTTAATAACAAAGGGAAAGAAAATAATAATGGTGCACTGTATAGTGTTTAGTCATCGGGGCTTTAGAAATGGTGCCTGTGGGCAGTGGTGGGTGTAGAAATAGGAACGGTAAGCATGTAATCATCTGCAGGTCAGGCTGGAAGGCAAAGCATATAATCCCGATGGAAACAAATACATAGTTAGTGTGAACCACACACATCAAGTTTGCTGTCTTTTTTGGACAGTTCTTCCCAAGTCCTCAGATCAGATCCGACGTGTTAATAGAAGAGCTAATTACAGGGTGCTTAAAATGATAACGACTTCCACGACTTAACAACTTATGAAGACTCGCAAGCAAGTGTATAAGATATAAAGGGTTTGGTATCGTGATACACACTATAAAGTGTATTTAACAATTGTATTATTTAGTGTAGTTATTGGTGTGAATGGTAGTAGTCTAAAACAATCTGGGTGATATCAACAGCAACGTTGAGTTCAGCTTCACCACTGGCTATGTGGATATCCTGCACTGATTTAGCAAGCATCAGATCATAGACCCTTTTCCCAGAGGTGTCATCTTAGGAATAACACAGCTGTCGCTCATAACACTAATTACTGTGTGCTCCTTTGATGCACCAGGGCACAGATAGTGGGCTTATCCTCACTAGTTTAGTCCACTACCCGTGCCCTGGTGCATCAGAGGAGCGGACCCATGATTAGTGTTGACAGCCACAGTGTGCTGGTCCTACGCCGCCGCCTCTATGAAACGGTCTTTACCTTCCCGTGCAGAAGTACCGATCGTGTGAACCGAGATCCTAAAATGGCGTGCACTCTCGAGATTCCCCCTCTCTCTGGAGGCGGGAGCACCGCAACGAGGACAACTCCAGTTTTAATAAACAGCTCTTTTGAGAATCGGCCGCTTCAGATCCTCTGCCAAGGATTTCTCCTCTCATTGGAGAACAAGCGAGCTCCTCAGATAAAACGCGTCTCTGGTATCCAATGTCAGGGCCTGCTGTCACATGGGCCAGACACCCGGCTAGTCTCAACATGTGCTTCATCGCGACGAGATTTCATCTTCCCTACGAGTTCTGTGTGTTAGCAATGAGCCGGTTAACGAAACATTGATGTTACAGACTGAACGAATACCAAATGGGACCAATTCTCTTTTCAGCCTCCGTTGGGAATAAGGGGTTAACCAACCGAGCCTTTGGCCCCTGAACCATAAAAAAAAAAAAATTCAAATCACCTTCCAGTTCGAGGAGAGCGAGAGCAAGAGAGAGAGAGAGAGAGAGAGAGAGAGAGAGAGAGAGAGAGAGAGAGAGAGAGAGAGAGAGAGAGAGAGGGACAGAGAAAGAAAGAGAAAGAGAGAGAGAGAGAGACAGAGAGAGGGACAGAGAGAGAGAGCGAGAGGGACAGAGAGAGAGAGAGACAGAGAGAGAGAGAGAGGGACAGAGAGAGAGAGAGACAGAGAGAGAGAGAGAGAGGGACGGAGAGAGCGAGAAGTGTAACACCTTCGGAACGATTCCGTCATCACATTGTACAACCTCTGGTGCGAAGCGTTGACAAGAAGACAGGACATTTCCAAGTGTTGAACAAATCCTACACGTTTGCCGACGAACAAACTGACACAGATTGGCGCTTGAAGACTGCGGTGACATGTTGTGGAATATGCCAAGTGACATCACCTCGCCTCTGTGGTTGAGTCTACTCCCTGGCACTTGTCACCAACGGAAGGAACGACATCAATGGTCTTTGTGCGCCACACCCAGCAGAAGAAAGCACTCGGGTGAACTATAATTGATGAACGTGGAGGAAATTGCCCTCCGAGTATGAAACCATATTAATATTAACAGTGTTCCACATCGCACTTTGTCTTCACAAAGCGTGTCTATAGCTTATGCATGTGCTGAATGTATTTTGTGTTTCTGTTTTTCCATAGACTATCTGGGATTCATGTATATTCTACACCTGCATAACTAAATATTTGAATTATGCATTCATTCTGATTATGTACACGTGTATGCATTTATTGTAATTCAGAAGATGCTTTCATCCAAAGTAAGCTGCAGTGAATACAAAGAGACATACGGACAGACAACGGAGAATACAAGGGGGTTTTGACATCTTGTCCAAGCATGCTTACAGGTCAGCTGAGCTCGGAAAAACTACACAATACAGAGATGCCTGCATCCCACCCAAATTTCCCCTCGGGCATCCATGAAGTATATCTTATCTGCCAATACATTCCAAATTAAAGACGAGCCTTATAGCCCCGCGAGGCAAACAGAGACACAGAGAGTAAGAGCCAAGAGAGGCAAGAGGGCAGAGGGACAGAGAGAGCGCCAGCGAGAGCGAGAGAGCAAGTTTCTTCTTCACAGCCAAATGATGGAGGGGTTTTTCAGGAGCAACATAAGACAAACAGGATGGATGGAGAGCCACGGAAGGAATAATGGTGCTATTTATTCCCGCTCACAGGAAGAGAGAAAAGTTCAAGGAAGGACGATGTAAAGCGTTTCTAAGAGTTCCTCTAAACTGTGACCTTCTTGCGAGGAAGCAGATCCTTATTGTCTGGGCAGCAGTTTTAAATCACGGCTTGTGGCGGAGAGACAATGTGCCAACACAGGGGTCGTGCGTGCGTGGATGTGTGTGTGTATGTGTGTGTTGTGGTTGTTTGTCTGTTCTGTGTGTGTTGTGGTTGTGGTTTTTGTTTGTGACGGTATATTGTATAGGGTTGGAGTATTGGATGCTCAAGATTGCATTGTTGATGTTTTTGTATAAGATAGAAAAGTACAGGCTAAAGCAAGTTTATATACATTGTTGTTGTACTGATGTACAGCAACTTGATGTACAGTGGCCCTCAGGCCATCCTATTCTACAGTGTTGTATAGTCACTTGAACTCGGCTGAACCCCGTTTCCATCACCTTCAAATCGCTACAGTGTGCGTCACTGCCATAAATTAGTTTCTCATTTATGTCTACAACCAAGTAGGGCTTCTGCTTTAGCAGCATTCTTACTGAGAGGAATCCGTTAATTTTGCAAGAGGAGAAACCGATGTTAGCCATGCTATCAGCCTCATGCTAGTGTTTTGTTTCTCTCTGTAGATCAGTCTGGCCTAGAGCCCATTGAAGCCTCTTCTAAAAATGTAAAAACAACAGTTCTAATCAGCATGAGGGGGAGGGAGCTTCATGAAGAAGAAAACAGAACCGTAGTCTAGCAAATAAAAGAAAAACGATGGCAGTGCCTGAGGAAAGTGCAGCATTCAACAGGGCAATCAAAACTGTTTTTATAAAAGAAGACTGAATAACAATGTAATATAATTAATATACATTTGCACAGAAGGCGAAGAGGTGAAGTCCAAATGTGGAAATCAGATGCTGCCCAGCATGACTGCCCAGAATATCTGGATGGTTTCACGAGGCTAGCCACATTCACCCAGAATGCAACATTTTGGCTCGGTGGCTCATGAAAGAGTTGAGGGTGGTGAAAATCATTATGGGTAATGTAGGAAAAGATCATACAGCAGATCAAAATGAAGGCAGACAGAATAGTCAGAGACAATATATAAGTAATGAAACTCAGTACAATATTACGTCTGTCGGGAAATAAATGATTTAATAAATTGGACATCGATGTTATTCATAAAGATGTACACGTGTTTAAGCCTCTTTTATTCATTAAACATGAAAAATAACAGGCTTCTTATCATTGTCTAAGTGTTTAATGTGTTTCTATTAAAGTGTTTATTTTCTGACATCATGTATGAATCAGTGAAAAATGACACACTTTATCTTTCTTCTGTTTTACCAGTATCTTCTTTCTAAAGAAGATACATAATGACTAATATTTCCTTAATGACCAATATTATTTAGTGCAATTCTGTCGTTTGGCAAAAAAAACATTTGTCATCCTCTGGCCCATAGCGTCAATAATGGCCATGATTTCTCATACTTTGCTATCGCTGCTCTTACCTGATACAATTTACAATGCCCCTAATGTATCATCGTTTAGTCTGTTGCTCTCCAACAGGAGGCAGTACAACTGTCCAGGGTCACACAGAGAATCCTAGATCATTGTCGTGCATGCAGCTAATTATGTTTCCATGTTGTTTTTTCGGACCCCGCATCCGTTAGCTGATTGCTTCGTGTCCCCTTCTAGTTGCCGTACATCCCACCTTCCTCCAGTCGTTGCACTCTCAGCCTCCAGAGTGAGTCTGGAGTCAGTGCACTGCAGCAATCAATTACTAGTTATGAATATATATATATATATATATATATATATATATATATATATATAAATAAAATTATAACCCGTCCTCAGGGATCGTTTCCACGACCAATGCAGGGTTGTGCGACTGACTCATCTCTATTGTGGGAGCTTGGCCGCATCATCACATGCATATACTGGAATCCTTCTGTTCCCTGGTCCATATAGACTCATGTTATGGGGTTATTGTGCAATGCATGGTATACATTGGATTCAAAAGAGTGTAAATGGTAAGGGACATTTTTCTTTTTATTCAGGTGTTTAGTGTCAGGTTGAGTTCGAGGTAAGGAATTGTTTCAAAAGTGCAAATGTTATGTGGAGGATGTATTTTTGTCTGCTTTTAACCAATCCTGTTAACCTATACTTCAAGCAAACCCGTCAACCCTAAGAGCTTGGATTTACTTTTTATTGCTAACCTTCTCAAGTATGTGGAAGCATTCAAAGAAACAAACCTAACAATACACTCAAGCACTGCCAACACCGGACCACTGGTTTTATACTGATCTGAGTGAAAAGGAGGAAACAATTAGCTGGCAATCAACCTAAAGAGATAAAGATGATGTTGGAAGCAGGCATTTAATGAGATAGAGCCATTGAGTGTTCCCTATAACATATATAGGATTACTGACTGACAATTTCTCACTCTCTCTGACTGTCTGTCCGTCTGGGGTCTCAGCTGTCTGGCTCTGGTATTTGTCTGTGTGCATGCGACAGTACAGGGGTATGTGTGTAGGTATTTGTGTGTGTGCGAGAGAGAGAGAGAGAGAGAGAGAGAGAGAGAGAGAGAGAGAGAGAGAGAGAGAGAGAGAGAGAGAGAGAGAGAGAGAGAGAGAGCACGATGTCAGAGGAAGAGGGGAGGAGAATGATGAAGAGTGGGGGAGTAGGAAGATGAGTAGGGGAGGAGGAGGAGAAAGAGGAGCAGGAGGAGAAGGAACCAGGAGGACCAATCATTCATTAAGGTGCAGCTACATTAACTATTACATTTACATTACATAACATTACAGTACAGTACAAACAGACAGACAGACAGACGCACACACACACACACACACACACACACACACACAGACACACAGACAGACACACACAGACAGATACTTTATTGATCCCAAAAGGGAAGTGAAAATGTACTATACAGGTTTAGGCATCATGTCAGAGATGGTTATGTTTAGTGAGTTGTTTAGCTGGTACATAGAGGTCGGATGGCTCTCAAACAGTCCTCTTCTACAACAGAATACTTTTTATGACAGAGAAGCTTGTGTTGTCCTCCAGTCTTTTTTTGTTGTTGCTCCATTTCCCTCAGGACACCAACTATTAAACCTAACAGGCTATTCCACAAAGGGGATGGGGGGTTAAGGCTTTGTTATTTTCCTGTGTCAACATGACATGTCATTTATCTATTCAAACTTTAGATTAAACTCTCTTCGAGTTACTGTGGCCCAATTCATCACAGGCATGCCGTCAGTGGTGTGTTGTGTGTCTAAGTCTGTGTGTGTGCATATGTTTACTTGTGTGTAAGCATGCGTGCGTGTGTGTGTGTGTGTGTGTGCGCGGTCGTCTCCCTGGCAGGAACAGAGTGGGCACCCAGTGCAGGCAGTGGCTTCTCTTAGCCCTCAGGGTGCTTCCAGAGACTGGCCACTTAATTGCCAGAGACTGTGGGGCTGGTTTTTTATTGATCGGAACGAAAAGGAGAAAGAAAACCCTGTGCAGAACGACTTCTTGTGGAGGAAGAGATTAAGATGACGTTGGAAGCCGGCGTTGAGCGACATAGAGCCGTTGAGTGTTCCACATAACCTATAGGATTACTGACCAACGATCTCTCTCTCTGTCTATCTGTCTCTCTGTCTGTGGTCTCTGGTCTTCTGTCTCTAGACTGTGTCTGTGTGCATGCAATGGTGTGTGTGTGTTTGTGTGTAGGTCTGTGTGTGTAGGTATGTGTGTGTGTGTGTTTTTGAAAACGATATATAATTGTGTGCAGATGTTTATGCACGTATACATCGTGTGTGCGTGTGTGTTTTTGTGTGCTTGCTCTAGCACTAAGGTTTCTCTGTTGTTAACTGCTCTTTTTATTCATCTGTTTTAAGCCTCCGTGTTTTTTTCTTTTTAACCAACCTTTTCGAAATTGAAGAGGCCTGAAATGACCGGAGGCTTGACACATAGCTCACACAAGCCCTGTTATCACAAAAACATCCCCCTTCAAATTGTATTTATCCAGCACCTTCCTTACTTATATTTACCAGTGCAAACACCATAATGTCCGTCCTTTGTCACAGAATTGCCGATAATAGCATGGGTTTACACCACTCAGTGAAACCTAAGGGCTTATTAACATGCAGGCCCGTGTGCTACTCGCCCAGAGCGCTGTATAAAAGCATCCACCACTGCAATTTGTGGCAGATGTTTTCCTTGGATTTGAGTGACGGATGGGAAATACAGGGTGGTTAAAAGATAAACGGCAGGCTTCTCTTTTTATTCCTTTCCTGATTTTGTGTGTGTGTGTGTGTGTGTGTGTGTGTGTGTTTTTCGAATCAGGCCGTGAGATATATCGGCTTTTTTTGGTGGTTGTTCTACGAGCAGATACTGTTCCCACAGAGACTCTTATTTTGTAATACCGGACAACGATAGTTGAGGACACACAGCACGGGTAATGCTTTCATACATGACGCTGCGCGCTGGGACCGAAAAGAGCACTGCACACTCGAGTTAAGTATGAGGAGTCATTCCTGCTACGCTGCAACAGAAGCATGCCTTCATGGCAGCATCACAGCTGTTCATACTGACTTATGATAATAAGAGGGCTTTTCATATTTTACTCACACTTATCTTGCCTGTCAACAAGGAAGGTCAAATTTAGTTTCAAGTTTCATTTCATCCATATTCTTATACCAATAAGTAACCCTGCTATAATTAACAAATAATGTTGAAGTATTGAAGTCTCATCATTGTTAACATTGTACTAACATCTATTTGTATGTGTTTTTTCCTCAAGTTTTGAAAACACGTTTTTCCAAAAATCCCAGTGTTCCATCACATCAAAGCCTGCCTATTTCACACTCAGAGCACTTCATCACTTCTCATTACAAAGAAAACAAGTCTAGCATCACCTCCATATATACAGTTAACTGAGCAGAAACTACCGCTTTCATCTGAACCAAAATAACAAATAAAAAACTGCTTGTCTTTTTTTCGTCTTTTAATGGATTCGTTTTATTGCTTTTATGCTTGTTCTGGTAAACCTTGCCAAGTTTGGTGGTCTTTTCACTGTGTTTCTAAAGGTACTAGCTATTATATTATATTGTGATTTTGATGAAAGCGATGATAAAGATGATGATTAGTAGTAGTGTAACTAATATTATTATAATAAAATTCATCCAACTATTTAAAAAACAAAGAACAGTATTACTATCATTATAAATACTTTTAGAGGAATAAGAATGTTCTCCAAGTTAGTGGCTCATTGATCTTCTGGGACCATCTGAAAAAACACATGTTTTATATGAAATATATGTATGATTAGCTCGCCGTTGTGTTTGTAAACTTGTGTACTTATGTTTGGTGAGATGCCTACGTTTTTAATCTAGCCATTAATGCAATTTTAATGGCACTTCCATTCCTATGAGCACATTATCTCTATGCCTGAAATGACAATTTTATTTAAGCTAAAATGCACACACAATTAAATGTAATTACACAAGAATGACTGAACAGAGTCATTCTAGTTTGTTACGCAAATCTTGTTGTTTACTTTGGTAACTTGTTGGTAACTTTAAACCATAACTGTAACTTTTGTCATACACATTTCATGTATTCAAATATGTATTTCTATTTTATTTTGGACACAATATTTGTGTATTTCGAGATAGTCTAATGTTTTCCGGAGCTAGAGAGTTGGAGGAAGGTGGCATTAGGGAAAGAAATAGCCGTGGCCCCGCAATGAAATTCATCCCCTGGTTGCCGGCTAACGTAAATGCATTTTTCATTTTATTTCTTTTGCCCAGAGGGTAATCGATGATGGGGTGACGAGACAACACAGCACCCTCTGAATAAGCAAAGGTGCTCAGAGAGGTTCAAAGTGGCCGGCTGGCTCATTCAGATGCACTCTGCTAAACCTTGAGCTTTCCGTATTCCTGCCGCGTTGCCACAGTGTACCGCTAACACGTAGCATTCTGAACACGTACACACTGCACTCTCCCTGATGGTCCTGCAGGTCTGGCCTCAGACTGAGATATCATCTATTTACATTACTCTCTCCACATATGCTGCACAGTACTTTTCCTCTGCGGGCAAAATGATACAAACATTCAGTATTTTCTATGTTTAAAGGTGCTGCAGGTAAGATACAAGAGTTGTTAAGAGAGCAGAAAAGAGTGATAGAGGGCTACATTTTGAAACTAAACAACCAAAACAACATCACCTCCCTCTCTCCTCCCTCACTTCTTAGTTTTGCCGCCATTAAAAGGTGTTGCTTTTCATGAACCTGGGATTGACAGGCAAAATGGATTCAATAATAATGTTCCTTGATAATGATTTGTAGACATAAGTTGTGATTTCAGTGTGCAATCACATAAATGACACGCCACGTTGTTTTTCTTATTTGCAGTGCCTGGGTTGCTTGTCTTGAAAGCGGTTTTAATCACACACTGGAAAAACAGTCTTCATAAGACCCAAGTTGACCTTATGAATCATAAATAATAAGCCGTAAAATGGGTTGACATAATTTATTCAGGTTGTAAAAAATTTTTTATGATCCATGGAATGGCTGCATTTAACGTCGTCTGTAAAAAAAGGACTAAATTAATTACGGGACAAACTGGAGACCAGTCCAGTTGTTGTGATTTGGACAGGAAGAACAGCTTGTGTACATATGTCAATGGGCCAACAAAGTCACAAAGTCAACAATGTCCATTTCTATTGTGGTGTTTCAGAAATAAAACAATCTAGGGGTAGCCAAAGACGTACTTTGACGCAAGCTTCTCGATAACAGTGGGAGCTTTTCTTTACCTCTAAGGGAGATATTGAATGTTGTTCTCTTTTGTATAGACTGGAGACCAATGTGAAACGGCACTCAAGAAGTATTTGCTTCCCTCCAAGATGAGACACATTATTCAAACAAAACAGGAAATTAGCGTGGGACGTCAACGCAGGTAGAATGTGAGATGAACGGACTGTAATATACTGATATTAACACGGTAATACAAGCTTTCTGTGACGGAGTAAGTGACATGTTATGATTCTATGATATGATTGGTTGAGGTTTTGATATAATTGTTTGAAATGTTAAACCTGCCAGTATAGACAAACACACTAGCAAATGTTTGCCGTGGAGGAAGTTATGCTTATTCCATTTGGAGTTAAGATAGGAAAGGATAAGGGAAATGAGACCCTGGGTAGTGGAAAGATTGGGTAACAATTATTTACAATTTAGGAAACACATACGATTTGGGTGGCAATGGGTTTCAGGATGGCCTTAACAATGAGGCTATGATTTTTGTTCAGTCTGATCGTTTTGGGGTCTTCCTCTGATGTGGTGCTGATTAAAGAAATGGTCACCCTTCTTCTGGGGTCGGCCCTCCATCACAAGCTGTACTTTAAAGGTCGACCACAGCACACAAAAATGCCTCTCACACACACACGCACACACACTTACCGAGCCAGTGTTCTCCGGTGATCTTGCCAAATCCCTCGCGGTAGGAGTCCCATGCTCGGAAGAAGTTCACCGAGCCGTCCTCCCGACGCTGTATCACCTAGGGAGTGCCAGAGGGGTCAAGGGTCAGACAGAATTCCCATTCAATCCAGAACTCTTTCTGGATAGAACGGTTCTTTAGACATTCTGAGTGTCAATGGGGCCTGGAAACGGGCTTAATCTAGCAGTAAGGACGTCAGTAAGTTGGTTTCTCCTCAAACAAGTCACGAATGCTTACTCATTGGCAATGAATAATGCAGATGTTCTCCACACTAAAAAGGCAATTTGTCGGGAGCTAATAAAGGGAATCCATTAAATCTTGATTGACTTTGAATGAAAATTGCAATGCAATCTGCGTACCAAATGAGAGGCGTAGAAAGGAGGTCAAATCTGTAATACAGTAATTTTTAATATGTCTTAATATACAGGCAGGGCGATTAAATTATCAGCCATGCTCCGCTCTATAAATTATGAGATTTGAGCAAGACTAGTGATGTGTAGAAAGCACTTTTTTCAGCAAGAATTTCATAAAATGAAACTAAATATTTGATTCAGTCATGTGGTTTTGGTTGCTGTGTATTTATGTGTGTGTGTGTGTGTGTGTGTTTGACGAGTGCGGCGTCCATATCATAAACGAAATTCTCTATCCACGATAAGTGGATAGAGAATTCACATGTCAAGCGATGGTGGACGTGGAAATGTACTCCTTCGGAGAAAAACACTGTCATACAAATGGAGTATGATGGTCGTAAAGTGAAGGTCAAGGTTTGTGTTGAAAATAACAAAACCAATTGCCTTAGACGTTTTATGTTCAACATGACTGATCCTGTAAAATACAAGCAGGTGTACAGCTCCACACTCAACGTATCCCCATAGCAAAAAGAGTAAGAAAATCAACAAAACAAAGTCTTCATCATCATCCTTACGATCGTCATCATCGTCATCAGCCTTTCTGTCATCCATGATTGTAGTCTTCGCAGACATCATCACGCAGACTTTTCACCCTCCATCCCTCCGCGACTCCTTTAAGCTAAGCTACCAGGGGTACACTGCTCTCTTTCTTCCAAATAAGCTACAATCCCTTTACCTTCACAGACACCTCCACCTCATCATATTCCTCCACGCAGGCTACGACCTCTCTACAGGCCTCTCTCCAATGATGTCTGCCCACTCCCAAAGCATTTTGCTCCCTCGATAAACATCATCCCTGCCTAGATCTTGAGATGGGCCCTGCCAGACTTCCAGAATAAAGTGCCCGTCATCCACAGATTTCCATTTTCTTCCAATCAGAATCCAGTACTGACCCTCCACTACACACACACACACACACACACACACACACACACACACACACACACACACACACACACACACACACACACACACACACACACACACCATGTTATGAAATACGCAGTCTCATTATCTGTAACCGGACCTTGCCCTACGTTAATGACCATCTGCAGGTCATTAACATCATCATCATCATCATCATCATCATCATCATCATCATATCTCACAGGATCTAATCCAATCCCGTCCCTGGGATGAATCGATATGTAGAGTCACAACCCCAGACAACATCACTGCACTCGTACCCTTTCTTGTGTGTGTGTGCGTGTGTGCGTGTGTGCGTGTGTGTGTGTGTGTGTGTGTGTGTGTGTGTGTAATCAGCTGCAAAGCCAAACTGCCGGAAATGACGTAATACTTTTTTCCACTTAAGGAATGAGAAAATGTCACTCTTATCTGACAATGTCATATTAGCTTATTAAGTCACAGTTGCCTCATGCCAGTTACTTAACGCATTAGAGAAGCATAATAAGACCAATCATCAAGTGTATTGGGTGGATCTGAGATATATTTTCATCCTATATAAGTACCATATCTGCTGCAAGACCTTTCTAAATATATATATATATATACTGGTGTTACTTTTATTTCTCTCATTCAATCACAAGATCAGCATGTTTTCATTATTCCCCCACCAGATCCCCACCCCTTTATAGGATAACGGAACAGTGGTTATTCGTTTTTTATAAGCCTTCTCCCTCCCCTTCTGCCTCCTCTTTCTCCACCCTCCATTTAGAAAACCAAGGGTTGTTCAAACTGGGAGGAGATGACTCGATAATGTTTTGTTCAAACATAATGGAGAGGATCTCCCCCTCCTCTTCATCATCTTCCTCGTCTCCATCCCTTCTTTAATCCTAAAATGAAGGACAGCCAGATTTGTATCCACATCCATCTTTCAACATGGTTCGGACGCCTCTTTCCGCTTTGACTTTGAAGGAACAAGTTTAGGTCAGTTCAATCTGTCTATCTGTTCTTTGTTTAAGTTGTCTTGTGACCTTTTCCGGAACAATGGGGAGCGCCAATGTTATCGCTACTGGCAATGTTACTGCCCCCCCTCCCCCCCCAAGAGAGAAAGAAATGACCGACGTCCAAAAAGGCTGTCTGATAGTATTGATGTGCTAATAATACATTATAGATCAATCTAAATAGGCTGTGATTATCCCCCTCTTTTTGGCCTGGAACCAAAATCCCTTTTGGGGGCAGAGCAAAACATCAGCAAAAGGAAAACGTCCAGTGACTTGGACACGTAGGAAAGTGAGTTGTGCTCTTGAAATTCTTTACATTGAAATTCTTGAGAAGCCTTTGGTCGACTATGTCGGGTTGAAGTCTGTGTTTTACGCCCTACGCCTGTGGCCTTCTGTGTGTATCCCTCAATGACATTCGCGTCAGCCAGTGTTATGGGTTTCCGAGGCTGCTAACTGGTTACCGGTTACTGTTGGCCACTGGTCACCCGAGGCTGATTTAAAATGGCTAACCGATTAGCCAGCTGCCAGGTTCCCTGCCTGACTCTCTCCCTGACCCCTCGGCTATAATTGTAAATTGACCCTGAAGGTCAAGGTGTGTGTGTGTGTGTGTGTGTGTGTGTGTGTGTGTGTGTGTGTGTGTGCGCGCCCTTGAGACCCAACGGGTTAACTCCCTTCAGGGATCATTTGTCATACATCCACACGTCCCGACATGAGTGGGCGCTGACGGCAGCCTGGGATGAGGTAAAGCAAGCTGGACAGATTTCTAAATAATGTACCGAACGGCGTGGTGTGTTTACATGCACTGCTACACATGCTTTTGGGCATTGTAGGAACGCATGAATGAATGGAGCACATGTTTCACGTGGTAATGCTGCATGGGTCAGCGCATGCTTGTTAATCGTAATAGTGGGACGGAGCTGGTTGCAAATGGAGGACTGTGATTGCCCCTAGCCTGACAGCGCCAGGCAAATTCGCAAATGTGTAATAGTCTGGGAACTCTCAGTTCACTTTGATTTCCAAGGGGCGTTATCAACAGGCGCACACCAAAATACCTTTGGATACAATTGGATAGACCTACAACCAATCAGAGCAATGAAACGTGTGACACATCAGCGGCGGCCATCTTGGTTGTTTATGAAAATGTCTCAATGGCGCTCCCATAGGGCGCTCCTCTGTACAGTCAGTGTATCAGACCCGCCCCATATTAGATGAACGGTTGTGATTGGCCCAGCCTCGGGCCAGGTCTGCTGGAAATCTGTCTGAACGGGAGGGGGGCCGGACGCATATGCCAGAGCAAATAAAACATGGGCTCGCAGATTTGTCTGGTTTTCAGGCTATGATCGTCCCGCTTTTGGACGCTTTTTCATCTATGCATTTGTCACTTATTGGAAATGATGCATCCCCAGAGGCAGATAGCTTCCAATGCTGCATCCCCAGCACTGGTCACCATGATGAGAGGTTATGAGGTTTGCATGCAACAAGGAAGCGTTTCAGTGATTGTTAGTCCCAGAGAGAATAAAAGCAGCTCTCCTATTATATATATAATTAATGCTATTACGTATCTTTATGCAGACAGAAAGACGTTTCTGAACCTATCAGCATGTTTCTAGTTTATATTGGGGTGTGGTTTTGGAAAATATTATAGGGATTTTTGTTTGTTTGTTGGTTGGTTGACACAAATATCCGTCAGTCATCAGAGGGGCATTAGCTGCTAAGCTGAGAGAAATGCTTAAAAAATACACACAACAATAAATAAATAAAAGTTAGTTTTTTAAGTAGAAGAAATGCAGTACTAAATATTAACACTATGATACATATTTCCATTCGACAATGTACCCATTTGAAATTGTCACACCAAAACAAAACGGCTCAAATGTGTTGTATTGGAATACTAGTGTTAAAGGTCCTTTGGCATGATGGAGTCAGGCTTCTGTTGATAGCCATCCAAGTAAACAGTACACCATATACCATCTGTGTTCTCATTTTGTACTCGGCAACACATCAGCAGGAGATCAAACACACAGAACAAGAAAGGAGAAATATTCTCAACCCATTGAGTGGTAGGCACCAGGTTCAGTAGAATTAGATGCAGGATCATATTCACATTCAGGTCTTTGTCAAGCTCAGGGATGCTTTGCCCAGTTCTGTGTAGATAGCTGGAGTTCTTGTAAGATGTGTACATAACCAATTCCCACACAGGGAAGGCAATACAAAACAGAACTAAAGGAAAATATATTTACTGGGACTATAACTCTCACACATGGTCCCTCAGGAAAAGTAAATAAAGTAAAACAATGAAGGTTTTAATGGTAATAGCGAGAAATCAATAAACTAATTTTTTGAGACACTTCCAGTCTATTCACGTGATCCAGTTTAGCTGTTATTATGTGTGCTAATTAGGACACTAAGCTACTCTCATGAATGTAAGGATACTATTCAAAGGTACAATGCCTTCAGTGAATTAGAGGATGCATTGCATATATGCTGGATCTATACCAGATATATATTTCCTTAAAATAAAACACAATTTCACACTCTACACATCCATCCCTGAGCGACCATCTCCACTTAACACCTCCTCGAGGTTAATTCCACTGGCACATCAGATGGGGGCTGGTTAACCAGCTGCCATGAGTCCTTTAGCAGGCGTTTTGTTCAGCTACAGGGGAGCCAGAATCCGGTCCAGATTGTCACGGTGCCCGACGAAAGGGAAAGAGCACAAGGAAAACCCTGCCATGAGCGATTGTAAGCTGATTGAGGGAGATTCTCAAATCTGGCACATGACTGCTACGTGGAAAACAGACCCGCCAATATAGCCTGTTAGCTGCTAGCAGCCAAGCGTTTTATACAAGCTGGTCACTTTGGCACTTAGTCACTCTCAGTTTGTAGTGAGACACTTAACCCGGTAACGCCTATGGGGGACTTCAGGGATTCATTGAGAAAGAAAGAAAGAAAGAAAGAAAGAAAGAAAGAAAGAAAGAAAGAAAGAAAGAAAGAAAGAAAGAAAGAAAGAAAGAAAGAAAGAAAGAAAGAAAGAAAGAAAGAAAGAAAGAAAGAAAGAAAGAAAGAAAGAAAGAAAGAAAGAAAGAAAGAAAGAAAGAAAGAAAGAAAGAAAGAAAGAAAGAAAGAAAGAAAGAATCTCAAATGGCTGAATTGAGATTAACACTAGTATGAAATATACCAAGACTGAAAAGAAGAAAGACTAAAGGCCAAAAGGCTGAGGTAAACTTAGATAAAAAGGAACAAGAGAGAAAGGAAGAAAGAAAATAAGAATGAAACAGAAAAAATCCAAACAAACGAACAAACGACAATGAAAGAAAGAAGCAGAAAAAAAGATAGAAATAAAGAAAGAATGAACAAAAGAAAGAAAGAATAAATCCCAGGTAACATATGTGCACACTTGTGAATGCAGTTCAGAGTTTATTTGTTTAACAGGACTCCTAACATCTGCTTGCTTGATATCTTTATAACCCCACCGGAAAAAAACAGATTCTCCCTCGCAGCACTACAACGATAAGAGATATTGGCACACTCTAAAAAGTCTTACGCATACACTGGTTCCCACTGAGAGCTATGGCCCACTGTCCTCCTCCGGTTCTGGCCCTGTGCTACAGGAGGTCGGGTCACTGATGTTCAATGGACAATCAATAGAACCAATTGTAGGAAGACTGTACTTGGGCCGGGGTGCAAGGATGCAGCAACATTGTGTGGGCAGCAGTGGGAGCCGGGCAGAGTGCAGGACGAAGAGGGAGTCCAGCAGGGAATACACACACAAACAAACAAACAAACACGTAGATAAACAAACAAATCAATACATAAAGAGACAGACCAGAAGCCGGTGAGCACAAGAAGGAAAGCTTTTCGAGTCGGGGATAAATACCATGGAGGAGAAGCGCTAGACAGAGACAAAGACAATAGGAGAAGACATGAAGCAGAGGGGGCAACACTGTTGCTCTTTTTTTTTGTCCTCAGCCCTACTCGGAGCCAGGGAATACAGTGGAAATGTTGCAGCATCAGCTGCTAACTTGTTGGATCACCTTCCCTTACACGAGCCTCTGAGCTCTGCGACTAATGGTGCTCATTTCCGTAAAGGTCAACCTCACTGCCGCCTCTACCTGCATGGAAAACCACTGCAGAGAGACAAGCTCACGCTGTCCGCCATCACTCTTTGTTCTTCTCTGCTGCAGTGTTACCCCACAAAGGCTCCTGTACACACACACACACACACACACACACTCCACGCAAATCCAAAGTACCCATTACATAAAAAGCACATTACTCAACTTGAGTAGGCCAAAGCATACGGAGGAACGGGCCGACATGCAGCAAACACACCGGCACGTTCTGCCTTTCTGTCATGTTTTTGTGCCACTGAAAGAACATTTTTACCATTTGCATATTTCATCGACTCAACAAACAATAAAATAAAAAAACTCCCCCCAAAAATAGGAAAGTGGCCCCTTCTCTGGGCTTAGTCCTTCACTGACACCGTTGAGAGGTCATTTGGAGATTAAGGATGGCAGCGTTAATACCGAGAAGAAATCATGCTCGGCATGGTGAATAAACCCTGATGCCTTGGGGCCAAACAGGCGCAAACACATAATTAGCCCCGACGCTCGAGGATCAGCCTGATTTAGGAGGAGCTTTTCCTACACACAAGAAAAGTCACGTAAACACTCAACTTTTCTTGGTTTTACAGCCTAGTTTACTGAAGAGAAAAGAAAACACAGACAAACCCACAGAACCATCTCTCTCTCTCTCTCTCTCTCTCTCTCTCTCTCTCTCTCTCTCTCTCTCTCTCTCTCTCTCTCTCTCTCTCTCTCTCTCTCTCTCTCTCTCTCTCTCTCTCTCTCTCTCTCTCTCTCTCTCTCTCTCTCTCTCTCTCTCTCTCTCTCTCTCTCTCTCTCTCTCTCTCTCTCTCTCTCTGGAAGATTCTTTGAAACCAATAAACCAACATGGGAGATAAATATTTAAGGCCTTATGTGGAAAACACAGATATTGAAAAGCATACTTAGGACATTCTGGACTACCTAAAAGGTTGTGCAGGCCTCCATGGGGTGAGACAACACACGCTTGCATGCAGGCACGCACACCACCGCACACACAAACACACACACACACAGACACGCACACACAAACACAATCGTACATTCAAGCTCAAACTTTTACATTTCAGTTGTAGCCGAATATAGTATTGGAGAGCGATTGCAGTACTTCTGATAAAAGCACCATTTGATAATGCAGACCCTTCGCTGCACTCCCATAAATCTGTCCCTGATTCATTATTTACAGTTTATTTTTAGTCCTTTTCCTTTCAGCAAATAAAATAGTAATCACCTAAGACATTACCCTAAGCCATGTGCCTGTATTCAAATGGAATTTCAAATCTTCTTTTCTCGAAACAGGTAGAGCGAGATACCGGCCACAATGATTACTTTATCTGGGACTTTGAGGCTGTGTGTGCAGATACATATTTCAGTAGCAGTAGTTACTGGGGGGGGGGGGGGGGGGGGGGGGGGGGGGAGGGGGGGGGGGGGTGCGTGTGTGCATGCGTGCATGCATGCGTTAGTGTGTGCCTGCGTGTGTGTGCCTGTGTGTGTGTGTGTGTGTGTGTGTGTGTCTGCCTGCGTGTGTGTGTGTGTGTGTGTGTGTGTGTGTGTGTGTGTGTGTGTGTGTGTGTGTGTGTGTGTGTGTGTGTGTGTGTGTGTGTTGATCTGCATGTTTGCATGTGTATTGCATGCGCGCGTTAAACGCATGTAATGTATTCGACGGATAATATGTTGAACTGCTGATCAGGGATCCACGTGTGGAGTGGCTGTGTGTTGAGGGGAATGAAGAGTGTTTGGAAAGCTAGTGTTTGATCCCCCCTCAACCAGCTGGCTGCACAGTGCTCATTGTTCAGTTGTTTTATGTGTTAAGGGGAATACAGGGAAAATATCTCTTTGTGCAAACGCAACACATGCTACATGGACACTCATGAGCTGTGTCTAAGGTATAGTTGAGTGTTATACAGATCATACCGAGCATTTTATTATAAAAGAACTGCAGATATATGAGACCTGAGACCAAGTTGATTCAGTTGTTAATGTAGTTAGCTTGATGCATTAGCATATGCATGAAAAGTTCACGTGAGCGAAGGAATTAATTAACATTGAATTCGTCAAACTCTTAGGAACATTTCAGATGAATTGCACATAACAGCGATATGTTATAAATGTAACTGTTTGTCAACCCCAATCAGTCAACACGGGGACGTGTTATCTTGTACTTGTTATTGTTTCCAGCTAGCCTCTCCCCTGTCCTCAGCGCTGCTACGCTAGCCTGTGATCCAGCTCCTCTGTCCTGTTCCTGAGTGCAGGGCGCCAACAAATGGCTCATTCTTTATTTAAGTTCAACAGGCAGCTGGTGAAAGAGCCAGCCAACCAAGAGCCTTCTCTTTCTCTGTATCTCATTCTCTCTCTCTCTCGCGCATGCACACACAAGCAACTTTACGCATTGGTTAGCCTCGATCCCTTAATAAGGCTACCGTGTTAGCATGATCAGCTTGACAAAGCTCACCGGATCAGCTACAGCTAGTGCATTATAGCACATTGCTTAGCTGCTGTCTGAGTCTCTCTGTGTGAGCACATGTGAATATGCATGCAGGAAGTAATGTTCAAAGAAACGCCATTGTGCATATGCAAAGGCTTTACCGTGCCCGTGCAAACCTACTGCAGGCACACGCATGCTTGCCTTTAATGGATGAGCAGTTACAAAATGTACATACAATACTCACGTGTCTGCACAGACACACAAGCTCTCGCGGCACACACACACACACACACACACACACACACACACTCAAACACATGCATATTCAACACTCCCACACACACACACACACACACACAAACATACACTATACATTTGCACACATGCGCGCGTCCACACAAGCACACACACACGGAAGCTCACACACACCCACACACACATATCACACAGATGCGCACACATATAGACACACACACAAATCACATTCAATCATTTTTGGTATGACGGCTTGCTGAGTAGCTGTGCACTTTGTCCGTCTGGCAGTTAAGCTTTGTTTGATGATAGAAGGGTGAAACCTTGCCTATCAGATGGAGCTACTGACAGCCAGTGACACGCACACATACACACATTGGGAAATAATGATGGAAAAATGTTCTTCCCTTGTATATGCTGCTGCCTTGGTTTTATTTTTGAACTGCTAGGCTGTACTCCGAGTTGGATGATTTCAGTTCTTTGTGTGAGTACCAACACATTGATTTTCAAGTCATTTAACAGGCAAAATACTCGACTTGGTACTTGATGGAAGTACTTAATATTTGCTGCTTGGGTATTTGATTTTGTCGGTGAAAGCAGCTCTTCCCCTCTAGGGGCTTTCCAACCAGGTTGGCATATATTGATGTGCAGGTGTATATTTAAAGACCCCCTCCCCTACAGCCATGTTGTTCCTGTAGTTCACGTCTTTACGAAGCTTACCCATGACCACATAGATGGTTTTTTTGTGCACTGCACAATTCAAAGTTTTGATTTAGTATGCTTACAACAAATATGCTCCTTCGTTGAACATTGATTTGGTGGAGCCAGTGTCTGTCCATGTGTCATCACACGGACATAAGCAAATGCATGATAGCTTTCTGCTTAGAGTATAACTATGAGAAAGTTGCTTCTTATGCTGCGGAGCTCAGAAAAGCAGCACAACACAACAGTCGACAGACTGCTGTTCAGTTTTAGGATGCAAACTCACGGTTTCTGAATGAACCTAGCCCCTTACATGACCCAACAACCCTCCTTAATATTGGACTAAGTTTCTGGGTCACCGTAATGCCAACGTGAAGTCAATTAGATTCTACCTACTTCCTCGGGTTGCAATGGGCTTTTGAAGATATGCTGGTGATCTGCATGTATGTCCATGCACCAAGGAGAAACACATTTTTAAATCCACAAAATATCCACGTGGTCAATGTTTTGGTAAAGGATGGACGCTTTGCTGGCATCACAGCTGTTTCCTGGAATTGACCGGCCTGCTTGCGTCACTGATATTTACCACGTATGTGGTAAATATCGTGGCGTGCACCATTAGCATATTCAGAGATCCTGGCATACAGAGTTAGAAACCATTTGATGTCCTGTAGGGATTTTGTTTGAAGTTAAAAAAATAAGTACCTGATGAAGAAGCACACATCAATGAAGTTATGCATTAAACACTCCATCTACTCAATGCGTCCAGCCTTGGACTCAGAAGAGCTCCAATAAAGAGAATTTATTCAGAGCCGGTAATGGTCTACTATAAAGCCAGAGTACATTTTTGTTGGGAAAAAAATGCTTGTCTTTTGCCCGTGGACTGATGCAATAGAACACAGAGAAACTGCATAACCTCACAGTACTGACTTACACATAGACAATCACGGGCCACACACACACACACACACACACACACACACACACACACACACAATATATAGATCAAATGGATCGGAGTCTGTTTGTGCCCATCCATCATTTATCTCTCTCTCTCTTGTTCCCAACAGACCTTCTCCTCTCCACCCACCCTCACCTCCACCCACCAAGCTATAATAACCATGTTGTTTTCAACCAGGCCTGGCCAACCAACTGCTTTTCTGATCCAACAACACAACAACATGAACTAACACACTTTCCATCACTGCTGATAAACCAAGACCTGCAAAAAGGACTTTCATTACAATGTTTCCTTTCTTATGCTAAAAACCCAGCAAAAATGAATCCTGTCCCCCTCCGCATGCACACACACACACACACACACACACACACACACACACACACCCCAGTTTGAAAAGTGGGACAAGGTTGATAGAAACATAAAAAAAATATTGTACTGTCCAACTGTTTCATTAACCCGTTTATTGTTAAGTATATTTTGTCTGAGCTGTTACATTATATAACAGGAGGCTGCAGATGGCTGAATTATATATACATCGTACACTTTTCCCGTTGTAATGAGAACCGTCCGGTCTCATAAGAATCAATGTAACTTCTCAAGCTGTGGGATCAATCGCCTTATGGAACCGTCCCCTTTACCGCTGTTGCATGGATTCAGTGTGCAGAGCATCTTTGTAGTGGCAGCGGGCCTTCACTAAAAACATTCACATTGAAGTTGCACTGGGGTGCAGCATGAACATGGACATACTCCAACGGCTTTTTATTTCGCATTTCAAAGCTTTTAGGAAGATGTGTGTTTTTGGGAGAGTAATCTGTATGAACAATTGTTAAAGACCAACAACACTGAATTCGAGCCATACAGAAGGCTAAGATGTTATATTTATGTGTATGTGTGTATGTATACTTATCTATGTTCTATTGATGTGTGTGTGTGTGTGTGTGTATATACTTCTCTATGCTATACTTCTCTATGTTATACTAATGTGTGTGTGTGTACATGTGTGTGTGTGTGTGTGTGTGTGTGTGTGTGTGTGTGTGTGTGTGTGTGTGTGTATACTTGTCTATGTAATATGTATGTGTGTATGTATACTTATCTGTTATATTTATGTGTGTGTGTGAGTCTGTGTGTATACTTGTATGTTATATTTATGTGTATACTATATTTGTGTGTGTGTGAGAGTGGGTGTATACTTGTATATTATATTTATGTGTGTGTGTATACTTGTCTATGTAATATGTATGTGTGTGTATGTATACTTGTCTGTTATATTTATGTGTATACTATATTTGTGTGTGTGTGTGAGTCTGTGTGTATACTTGTATGTTATATTTATGTGTATACTATATTTGTGTGTGTGTGAGAGTGGGTGTATACTTGTATGTTATATTTATGTGTATACTATATTTGTGTGTGTGTGTGTATAGTATGTGTGTGTGTGTGTGTACAGTATGTGTGTGTGTGTGTGTGTGTGTGTGTGTGTGTGTGTGTGTGTATGTGTGTATGTGTGTATGTGTGTGTGTGTGTGTGTGTGTGTGTGTGTGTGTGTGTGTGTGTGTGTGTGGTGTGTACAGATGTATGTGTGTGTGTGTGTGTGTGTGTGTGTGTGTGTGTGTGCGTGTGTACAGTATGTATGTGTGTGTGTGTGTGTGTGTGTGTGTGTGTGTGTGTGTGTGTGTGTGTGTGCGTGTGTACAGTATGTGTGTGTGTGTGTGTGTGTGTGTGTGTGTGTGTGTGTGTGTGTGTGTGTGTGTGCGTGTGTACAGTATGTATGTGTGTGTGTGTGTGTGTGTGTGTGCGTGTGTACAGTATGTATGTGTGTGTGTGTGTGTGTGTGTGTGTGTGTGTGTGTGTGTGTGTGTGTGTGTGTGTGTGTGCGTGTGTGTGTGTGTGTGCTTAGCGTCCCTGCGTGACCTACCGTCCAGCCGCCTCCGTCCGTGGTCATGTCACAGTAGACCTGGAAGCCTGCAGGGTGGTGCACCGGGAACACGGAGTAGATGCCGTCCTCCCTCTGTCCGCTGGCGTACAGGTCCCCACAGTCCCTGGGGCGTGAGCCTGCGGAGAGGCAGCACAGGGCGGGCCACACGCGTCAGAGAGACACACTCGCTCCTCAGAGACTCTCTGCAGGTGGGCCAGTCACCCGCGGTAACGTGTATTTCCCTTCCATTCGTTATTATTCACGGAGCCAATTTATGGAAGCAGTGGAGCAAGCATCAAGTTTAATGTCAGCAGACGGGAAGCCGTCACGTTGTAAAGGGTATTAATGTTTGGACTATGTGTGCATAAAGCTCTTCTTTAGGTGGCGAATATGAATAGGCCTTGAACTTGTTTCAGGATGCCGCCTGAATTTTCAATTATAGGGACTTGAGCACAGATATGCAAATGTGTAAGTTGCGGACTGAGACGACATACATTCAAATAGATTCACCTATTTAACAACGGATGTAGTTATGTTACATCCGCATGTAATAAACTCAACTTTTTCTACAGCAGATTATTTTGGGGGGTTGGGTCTACAGCTTGTTGAAAGGGAGGGGCTAAAATTTCAACCAACATAACATAGCATGATGTTTACCCCTCCCCGGTCCAACGGGCACAGGTGGCAATACTCTCCGATTGGGCTCCAGCAAATAAAATCCCATGGAGCAAATCACGGTCATCCTAGGTTTTGTTCTCCGCTAAATACCTGTTTTAGTTGGAAATGCACCATGTCGGATGCGCTCTGAAAGCCATTTCACTTTGTCTTTCAGGACATTAAATAACAATTGCCTTATTTTAAGGGATATACCTTTGTATGCCATAAAACACAGCCTTGTAGCATACAACAACAACAACAATAACAATATAAATTGAGATTAATTTGCTGCCAAAGAAAGTCCTCCTGCGTACAGGTAGATATGTAAATGCTTTTCCCAAATGGATATGGAGACAGATTATCCCTTGTTATAATCTATTGGGTTTATTGTCCTCATCATACATTCATCAACATTTCACGCTTAGGGATTACGTATCTCATACCCATGTATCTTCTGCATGAAAAATGGATATGAGAGAGAGAGAGAGAGAGAGAGAGAGAGAGAGAGAGAGAGAGTTGGGGGAGCAAGGGAAAAGTGCTATGTAATCGTGAGCCATTTACAATAAAAAGAAAGGAAAATAAGCACAAAAAGAACATGATCAAACACACACCCACACAAAACAACACTAAGAAACACACACACACACAACACACACATTCGAGTGATGGTTCGGGGGCCGGGCCTGGCCCCCTTCAGGGCACAGAAACAGCGGTGATAAGCCTGGGGGGAGAAATAACCCCGTGGTCTTGCAGCGGGGACACACACACACACACACACACACACACACACAAACCCAGTATCCACCATGAAGGCCAGTGGGAGGGCGAGTAGCCTATCATAGATTATGCATGCCAGCCTTCCCCAGGTTAGACGGGAGAATATAAAGCAGCCAGCCCTGCTCCTTGTGTGAGACATTTAGAAATATAAAAAGAAGGTCCAATTAGACAGGCTTGTTTTCGACTTTATTTTCAGTTTTCGTAGTAAGCCTACAGTGTATTCAATGTCTGGTACTCTCGAAACGGTTCCCTTTGTGCATGTAATCCTCAACTTCAAAACACTCCGCCATCCGTTATCAGGACTATTCAATATGAAGGGCAGAAACCTGTTCTCTGTTTTCGGCTCAAAAGCTCCTAAATCCTTTCAAGGTATGCTTTATTTTTCTCCTCTATAGTCAGGATAATGCTGTTTATATGGTTAAATCAAATCACGGTGTGATGTGTGTGAAGTTCAGGTGCTGTGTGTGTGTGTGTGTGTGTGTGTGTGTGTGTGTGTGTGTGTGTCAGGGAGGCTGTATGATTGTGTGTGCGTAGGGGCAAAACTGGAACATCCTCAAAAGTTTCAAGTCTTTAAGGCCTTTTAAGGAAAGGACTATGTAACATTAATGGTCAGAGATCCACAGTAAGTCACCCTGACATTTCAAACTGCGTCCACAGCATGATATTCATGAAGAATTCATGGATTCATTAAAAACCAGAGACACCTATTTCTCCTCCGCCGGGTACCCATCACTGCCCGATAGACTGTACTTATCTCCCATCATGCATCTGCAGCTCTGTAATAACTCCTGGACATAATTAACCCAACGATGTACAGCTGCAGATGCATTCAACAGATAAACAGGGTCTCTTTCAGGCTCTCGACACGTAGGAGCAATGGCTTCTGAATCCCAAACATGTTTATCCAGCCACAAACACAGCACCCTACTTCTGAATCCCAAACATGTTTATCCAGCCACAAACACAGCACCCTACTTCTGACAAACTGATTTCTGTTACTTTTCACAGCAAATGTTGTTTTGCCTACTAGCCAATATGGTTAGCACATGTAGTTGTCAAAGCATATTTATTTGACAGATAACTTTGCCTTAGGGCCAGAGCACCATCTTCATCACCATGGAATGCTTTGATAAATCGAATGCCCAAATAAGGGGTCTCCTTGTCCATCTCCTTGTCAGACTAATGAGAAAATCAATATGGGTATGAAATAATTTGATCCTACATTTGATCTATATCAAATCTCAACACTGTGCTTGTTCTTCAATAGTAATTATTTAATTAGTTACCAACATATGGGACTGTTTTGGATGCTGTAATCAAAAGACTATGAAAATCACTAGCACCTCCTTGCTTAGCACTTTTCTATCAGTTATTTATCAGTTCTAAATATTTTATAGTTATAAACAGAAAGAAAATATTCCTAAACAGGAAACAGATACTACATTTTTCGCTATTGGCAGATTTCTTTTACCAGTCAGCATTGGAGGCCCTGAAACACTGAAACCCAAAATAAAGTCTATGCTCTGATATAATTCATTAATTACTGAAGCCACGGCAACTCAACAGCCAGTTGAGTTGCCGGTTGCCCTAGCTTGTCTATGTGACCCCCCTCCCTCCCTCCCTCTACTCAAGTCATCCTTTACCATGGCCTCAGACTCAAAAGTACTGATCTGACTAAAATCGTTTGCAAATAGCAAAATACGACAGCTTGGTCCCCCTCACAGTGGACACTCTTGGCTGAATCTTGGCTCAGCCTCCGAGTCTTCTTCATACATTTTACAAACTCGGTCGGAGGCATACAATTCACTTTTAACACAGTTTAAACTCTGGTTGCTCGATGAGCTGGACTTGATGCCTAAAAACGGCGGACACAGCTTTGTCCCCTCCTTGGTGTACAAGGACTCAATGGCTTTCGAATTGCTCCACTGGGACGCAGTCCACCCCCACAGGAGCCTTAAACAGGATCTCCCTTGGGGTCCGTGGAGAGTCCAGTCATCCATATCAGGACTCGACTTAGTGGCAAAACGAAACACACCACAGGATACATTTTGAGCCAACCATTTTCTGGAGTAAAGTTAGACTTAGTTCAGGGCTTTAGTTCCTACATTGTGCCCAGTATGTTCTCTAAATTACTTTATAAAACATGTACGATCACTGTAAAAGCGGCAAAATGGTTAGTAAAACACTGCAAATGTTCACATTGATGTTGCGGAATAAATACACGGCTATGACTCTGTGAAATATATATGTTCATATTTCAATTATCTCAGACCACACAAATTCCTCGCCATGGAATTGTAACATATTAGATACACTTTAAATTGCACACATTAAATAAATGTCCCTTTCGATCATGGAGCCTGCTCTTCCATTGGCTACGTGATTGCTCTAAAAGCTAGCTCGCTAGGAGAAGGCGTTCACCTTTAACTCAAACAAAACGGGGGTTTCAGGCAACACCAACTATGCTAGCGAATAATTCAGTATTCGGTAGTGTTGAAGGGGCCATTATAAATCGCTAGATCAATCCGTTGTAAACTGACACTTTAACTAAAGATGAATGTGATTGTTGTTTTGCTCAAAGGATGAGAAATGAACTGCGTTTTGACAGAGCCGTCTGTGTTACATCATGAGGATCGGACGGCCCGGATTACTGCATATCTCCTAGCACCAACGGATTCTGATAGACAGACCAACGGAGTGACAGACAGACAGATGGACAGACAGACAGTTAATGTTCAGATTAGAGGTAGACAAAGACTAATGGACAGACAGCCAGACAGACATACAGACATACAGAGAGGCAATCAGGACAGACAAGAGTTAATGTCCACCCCTGGTGACAGACAGACAGACAGACAGACAGACAGACAGACAGACAAGACAGCCAGACACACCTGCAGACAGACAGATGGACAAGACAGCCAGACACACCCACAGACGGACAGACAGACAAACAAGACAGACAGACAGACAGACAGACAGACAGACAGACAGACAGACAGACAGACAGACAGACAAGAGAGCCAGACACACCCGCAGACAGACAGACAGACGGACGGACGGACAAACAGACAGAAAGAAAGACAGACAGACTATCATGCCGATGAGAGAGGTCGCCAAGAGACGGGTCGGACAGACGGAGCGCAGAGGTCGGTCTTCCTTCCTCTCCACGGGACTCACCGTTGGAGCATCCTTTGAGCCGCGCCCCTCTGACCGGCGCGCGCTGCAGGTCCGCCTTGACGCGAGCCTTCAGCCCCACGTTCTCCTTCTGCATGGCGTTGAGCGCGTCGCTCACCGAGTTGACCACCTTCACCATGTTGACCTGGCTGTCAGACAGGAGCTGCGGGGGGGGGGGGGTGGGGGGGGGGGGGGGGGGGGGGGGGGGGGGGGGAGAGTAAACGCACACCAATGCCCGTATTAGAATCGTTGCTTTGAATCGATGTATCGATATTATACCGATAGTATAGCGATATCGGGATATGAGACTAGATATCGTCTTTGATTTTGGATATCGTAACATCGGGATATGGTAAAGTGTTGTCTTTTACTGGTTGTAAAGGCTGCATTACAGTAAAGTGATGTCATTCTGACTGTTCTAGCTGTTCTATTTTTTGCCTTTTCTTACTTAGTCGTTAAAAACTGATTATCTGTCAAAAATCATCAGGCATACATTCAAAACGTTGTATTAAATTGTATGCTAAATCGTATATATTGCCCAACCAAGTCTCTGTAAAACAACAACTGCACAGAAATAAACGACATAATTCAGAACAAAATGTTAGCCGTTTATGTTCTCGAGTGCGCGTCTTTTTGTGTGCTCCTTCTCAGAGATAGAGTCCATCTCGACAAAGTGCCTTCCGCGAGTTGAGTGCAAAATTGAGCTCATGCGATGTCCTCGAGTCATGCAACACATACATCCGAGGTTGTTTTTTTTGCCGTGGGAGCTATGTGAGAAACCATGTGACAGGGTTGCCGTAAGTGTTGATTACATTGCACTACACAGCGCAGCTCAAGACCTCCACGGTATTGCAACGCCTTTATTTTTAAATGGGAGGAAAGCTGTTGCTTTCCTCCCATTTGCAAATGGTGATGCACTCCTAATCCCAGGCCCCTGAGAAGACACTCCCCATATGGGCAGCCAATAGCTGAAACCCTGTGGTTATCATTAGAATATGCAAACATATTCTGTATCTGTTTTTGGTTTGCTTTTCTATCTTCTGGCATTATCTCTTTTTCAATCTTTTTCTCTCTAATGCAGTTTTTAATATTTAGTTTTTTAGGAAACACATTCATCCAAAGCGATTGGTTTATTGACATCCTGTGTCTGGGATAACAAGTCCACTCCAAAGGATAGTTCATCAGAAGTCAGGAGTTAGTCAGGAGTGTAAAGTGTGTGAGACAAACAGCCCAGCTCTGGCCTCAATAAGCATGCAACACACCTTCGAGACCCAGTGGGCACAACAGCAATCATATTATATAGGCAGCAGGCTTTCTACAGCAACTACCACGCACACGCACACACACGCACACGCACACACACACACACACACACACACACACACACACACACACACACACACACCTTGGGATTGACCCATTTTGTACCAGACCTGTGGAGGAGGCCAAAGAGAAAATTGAGGTTCTGGCTCCGTCGAAAAAGTCATTTTCTCAGAAGGCATTTTATATATTTATAGAAGCATCCATGTTTATACCAATTTGAATATGTGTGTATGTATGAATGTATGTGTGCATGTATTCATCTACATTCTGAGATTGAGTACACTACAATTTAATCAAACATATCTTATATAAAAAGATGTTTCAGTAAGAAGCCTTCCATTGGCCAAACGAGGTCTGCCAAAGCAACATAACAGTCTTCCTAGACAATCTCAGTCAAACATAAATGATACCCCAATCCACGTGCATGAGAGCAATAAATGGACGTAGACATGACCATTTAGGGCAGTGATCCGTCACTCTTGAAAAAAATAATAAAAAAAACACCTACGTGTCCATTGTTGTGTCCGAATCAAAACAAATTGGTCTCATAAAAACCGAACATCCAATCAGAGTCCAGCGTTTCCTCCCTGCGTGCCTTAGGGGCATCACTTCACTTCACTACACAACGGAACACTTCCGCCGTCTCCCAGTTTTGGTGATGGGTGGGCGGCTCTGCGTGTCACCATATAAATCACAACGATGTAGCGTAGCGCTGTAGCCACGGGGCTGCTAATAGATCACACAGTCGTGTGTCACGGCAATAAAGCAGCTGTGCATACATCCCCCCCCCCCCCCCCCCCCCCCCCCACACACACACACACACACACACACTCACACAGACAGGCCCCTCCCCCCTCCCACACACACAGACACAGACAGCCCCCCCCCCCCCCCCCCACACTCACACACACAGCCCCCCTCCCCCCCCACACACACACTCACACAGACAGGCCCCTCCCCCCTCCCACACACAATCACACACACAGACCCCCTCCCCCCCCCACACACACACACTCACATAGACACCCCCCCCACACGCACACACACGCAATCACACAACCCGCCACCCCCCCCCCGTTGTACCTCTCCCCGTAAAAAGAGGAAATCAAACACCTGGGGGGGGGGGGGGGGGGGGGGGGGTCCTTGTTGACATCACCACCCTCCTCTTAGCCCGGGTCCACCCCTGCTGTTCTGAGCCCAAACCCCCGGACACAATGAAGGCGGGTAGCAGGGCCGGTCCAAACCAATCGTAGTGCTCTGGTTTCCGTTTGTAGTCAGTTTGTTGTCTGAGCAGTATTGACCAATCACGTTCGAGCGGTTGCATGCAGGTAAACAGTGTGTGTGGAGAGCAACAATCTCAGCACCCATCGGCTATCGCCTGGCGACGGTTTACTGTTTTATTTAGCCAGGATGTCATTTGAAAAGAGATTAGCTGAAATGTTGTCTGGACCTGAAACACAGACAAAAAAAACTGATGAAGTCTTGTCCCGCACATCTGTTATCTGTTATCCGGCTACACCGGAACCCATAAATATTGTTTCCTCAGTGGGGGAGGGGGGGGGGGGGGGGGGTCCTCGGCGGCTCTGCGTGTCACCGTATAAATCAGAACGATGTAGCGTAGCGCTGTAGCCATGGGGCTGCTAATAGATGAAACAGTCAGACCAGGGCGTCATCTCCAGAGGTACAGCGTCGTCAGACAATGGACGATGGTTTCCGAGGTTACAGACACAATCCTAATCCTGCAGCTAAATAACATTGTACGTTTTGCAAGTGGATGTCCTGAGTGTGGTGTCAGCTAATTTATAAATTTTTTCCTCATTAGACATATTCATCTAATGCCTCAGCATCACGACATCATCCTCATCCTCATCACAAGAACCACTATCATCAGCACCATCAACTTCATCAGCATCTTCACCACCTTCATACACATTAACATGACCTCATTATCACAAATAGTGTGTCTTCATCATCATCTTCATCCTCTTCAACATCTTCATCACCATCATGACAATAATCATACCTATCACTTATCACTACCATTCTCCCGCCATTGCTACTTATTGCCATCCGATTTTAACACCACCCACCACTATCCCCCTGGCCGTCATTTGTCATTAGAACCCACAGCAATGGCCACCAACCTCATCACAACCACCATAATAACTATCATGCCCATCATCACCATCATGGCATCCCTGCCGTCGTAATCAACATTAGACCATACGTTTTTATTTAATGACAATGTCTCCACTGACTAGTAGAAACCATTATCCTCTTCTCTGTGAGTGTGTGTGTGTGTGTGAGCTTATGTGTGTCTCTGTGAGTGTGAGTGTGTGTGTGTGTGTGTGTGTGTGTGTGTGTGTGTGTGTGTGTGTGTGTGTGTGTGTGTGTGTGTGTGTGTGTGTGTGTGTGTGTGTGTGTGTGTGTGTGTGTGTGTGTGTGCTTGCGTGTGTGAGCTTATGTGTGTTTCAAGCTTATCGTTGAAGTGGAAATCCGTCCCGTTTTGTAGTACCGAAACCCAACTGTCCCAAAATCAGCCGGAGCAAAGAAGGCCATGGAAACAATGAGCGCTGCTCTGTGGCCCAGCGCGGGTCTGGCCGCGTCTCACCTGGATGAGGCGCCCCTGCTCCGTCTGCAGTGTGTTCAGGTCCTGGCCCAGGCTGCCCTGGCCCCGCCGGAGGGACTCGTAGTCCATCTTGAGCTGGCCGGCGTGGGCCGACAGCTTGGCCACCTCCTCGGCCAGGCTGACCAGCAGCGCGCGGTCCTGGCCCTTCACCGACTTGAGGTCGGCGTCGTGGTCCGTCAGCGAGTGCAGCAGGGAGGTCTGCACGCCCTCCAGCCGCAGGAAGTTGCCGTTGTAGTCGGGACAGTTGGGGTCGATGAAGATGTTGATGCGCGATCCGTCCCCCCTCTCCACGGTGACCAGGGCGTTGGCCTCGTCCTGATTGGTGGAGATGTGTGGCGGCCCATCGGAGATGGGCGGAGCCTGGTAGTGGTTCATGAAGAGGATGGTGCCTGTGACGGTGACGGCCAGCAGGACGGCGACGAAGAGCAGGATGGTGCAGAGGAGGTAGCTACAGCTCATTCTCTGGGAGGGGAGAAGAAGAGGAGACAGAACAGTTAACCAGCGAGGAAGAGTCCATATAAAGGAAGACGAGGAAGGGAGAAAAGGAAGGGTGTAGTGGTTGGAGGACAATTTGTGAGGGATGAAGGAAGAGAGGGGGAAGGGGAGGAACAAAGGAAGGAAGGGAAGGAACAAAGGAAGGAAGGGAGAACAGAAGGAATTAACAAACGAATGAATGATCAAACCAAGGCAGGAAGGAAGGATGGGAAGCGAGGCATTAATACAGCATTTCAATCTTCAGAAGTCAGATTCAACACTTGGTGTATGTTAGTCATTGTTAAAAAATAAAAACTTGATCCCACTTTTACTGCAAAACATTGCATTTTAACGAACAACACTATTTGATGATATTCAGGGTGATGTGCCCTACACAGATCAATCTGTCATAAATGGGCCTGCTGCACTTCTGGTAAAGCATACTGCAAGGAGCCATCTTTCCATATTTTCAGCTTTTGAAAAACAAAAGGACAAACAAAACACTCAGAAAATGCGTTTCAAAACAGGCAGAGAGCGGTACATCAACAGCCACAACCAAAACAAGAGCGACAGTTTACAACCTATAAAACACCGAGCACACTTCTGCTAAATAAAAGCCTGCATTCTAATTGTTTGTTTTGTGTCATTAACTTTGCGCTATACAAAAAGCAGCAATGCTTCATGCCTTTTATAATGCACAGCCATATCGTCACTCAGGACAGGAGTAGCGTCCGTTGATTGCAGAGCCCAATATGGCCGACAAAGGCATGATTAACGACGCTTAGCCACAACACATTTGTCTCCACGTGAATGCCACGGCTCTCTGCTTTTTAATCTTTTTCTTTCACAACAGAAGATGTAAGCATGTGGAGAATGTACGACCCAACAGTTTATGCGCTCTACCAGAAATAATACAACTCCTGTATCGCTTTTCTTCAGTTTCCTACCGTTGGATGTCAGCACAGACCTTTGTTTACGCCTGTTTTACCGGGTAATCATTCATTCATTATGTGCAAGCCCGTGTAAGAGGGAACGTGATTAATATGTAAATGGTCTCAGGTACTACGGGCGAAGTGAATCACTCTAATTGATGGCTAATGGTCTGGTTTATGGTTCAGCGTTTTACGGCTGCTTTAATTTCACTGGGAAGTATGTTTTGGTAGTTCCAGGAAGCTAAACGTATCCCCTGGGTCTATCTACAATCTGGACATGCAGAGTACATGGTACATATCAGCAATAATGCTGTGTGGGGCTTGTGTCTGATGTAGTGTATTATTATGCTCCAAATAAATGAAAACGGCCGTGGTATTGATTAGATCCATATTTATTTACTAAAATACTTAACATTTCAAGGAAGCACCATTCACATTAGTGCACAATATAAACCCTCTAGATTAAATATTATTGATATTTATCTCAATTTGTGAGGCAGGCAAAATGAATCGCTGGGTTGGCATGTCAGTTTGGCATTGTAGCTGACTGAAATGCGATGCTGATGCTATCCACGATGCTGACGCTAACCACGATGCTAACACAAACCAGATATGATCAAAATAAATATTTTGTATATGTGTTGTATATATAAGTATTTCCTCTTTTCTTTTATAATCTGGACTCCTTTCACTGATAAATGTCTACTGGTTTGTTTCGTTTGATGACCATTTATTCAGCAGCATCAGCGTACTTTATTTAGCAGACATTTTTGTCCAAAGTGACTTACAGTAAGTGTAGACATTTATAGTCCAAAACCAAACCTTGTATTTTAGGGGAGGGGCCTGCCACGCATCTTTACATTGGGGTAGACAGCCGTAAACACAACTGTGATGTTCTGATGTTTTCTTCACCTCAGAATGTACAAATGTAGTAAAAAACCTGTGTTTATGGATTTTGGTGGTGGGGACCATTAAATTGCTTGAGTATATTCTCTTCCATCATAATGAAAATAAGCTTTTTTTTCCATGGCAGATTAGATTTGTACAAAATCAACTGTTAATCTTTTACGATAGATTAGCATATGATATTAGCATTCAAGATAACATATTACATTACTAGACAATTCTTTGACAATACAATTTATGGGTACATATGATAGGCTTACATCTTCATTTAAACCAAATTACCATCATCTGATTGAAAATAAGATGATGGCCCAAAACGAAATTGCCTGTTCCTGTTCAACTTCAATCATTTCAATATAAAGCCTCTTAAGCCGCTCTCGAATATAAGAACAGCACTCTCAAAAGCCCAGAAACATGACCGTACATGTGTCTCCCTCCATCGTCTCCACAAAAGAAACGTATCTGGCGGAGAAGGAGCGAGGAGCTTGGAGTGAGTCTCAGCGACTGGATGACGCAGGCAAGTCTCTGGTATATGGCGAGATCCATTAAAACAACAACATTATGGATTGCCTTTTATGAAGCTTCCAACGAGGATAGAGGTGTTTAAATATCAGGATGCCGTGAACTCTGAAGAGTAAAAGAGAGATTTAAGATTTAGTTGTAATGTCAATACAGGCGTTCCGATTTCCTCATCCTTTTACAATTCCTTCTGGTGAAATGTACATGGACTATTGGAACATCGCAGCTAGGTTAATAATCTATCACCAAGGAGAAATTCTGGTAATCGGGACGTCAACGGCATATCTGGTCATTCATGCTTGATGGCATTTTATGTTGCGGTACAACCTTTGGCATGTAATGGGGTCAGGGACATTGGTTTTAACTGTATGATTGTTTTTTCCTTATATCAATCAATGCAGACTAGAAAATGACCCCCAGGGGAGGAAATAAAACACACAATTCGTTGTTTCTCTCCTTGGATTGAACCGCAAGATGTGGAACACCTGTAGAACAAACTTGCACATCGGGGTGAGCATATGACTGTGTGTGTGTGTGTGTGTGTGTGTGTGTGTGTGTGTGTGTGTGTGTGTGTGTGTGTGTGTCGTCAGAGTATGTGTTCATTCATACGTGTGTGTGTATAATGGCTTCACTCAGCATTATGTTGGCATGGTGTTTAAGCAGAACGCAAAGCAGCTAGCGGGCTTATACGTCAAAAACAGAAGGAAGCCAGTGTGCTTGAACAGTAAGTAGCATGGCCGTGGAATAAAACAAATAGATTGACAGTGCACTTACACAATTTGCATGTTATGATGTAAGCCTCGCCTAGTGAGCCTTTTTAACTATATCATCTCAAATGTGTATGACTCATAATGTAATGTTTTCTCAGTTGACAGCAAAACTACCTGCCTGAAGGGACAAATTCAACTATTTTTAAATGAATTGAATTGTGCGTTCATCTGACTATCCAGAGCCACGATAGCAATCAGTTAGCTACAGAGGGAGAATGAATGACGACACTGCAATGAAGAACAACAGAGAAATTACTTTGAATCGGCTGCAAAAACACACCAGACAACACATTTAGAAGCACAATGAAATTGAAACAGGAGAAGGTCAGTTCAAAATATGAAGTAATCGCCGTTTTCTTTTCTAAAACGTTCCTAAAAACAAAAACATGTTTACATGTCAACCTTAATTTTCCCATCACATCTCTTTGTCTCCATTGTATTATCGTTTTTCAATCTCTCTTGATGCCTCCATTTATGTGTCACATTTAATTGGAGGCATCAAGAGAGATAGCACAATGATAATACGAGAGGTGGATGTTGAAGTAGGACATTAGGCCCGGCCCACACAGGAGCTGCTGCTGCTGAACACACTGTGTAAATTAATCACTCAGTCACACTGCGGGTACTCACTCTTCGGATAATAATTACGTTTTTACTTTCCTCTCGTCCTCATCTTGCCACTATCTAGGACAACTGTGACAACTGTGATGAAGCGAGAGGCAGAGAGATAGACAGAGAGAGATAGAGATAGAGAGACAGAGAGAGACAGAGACAGAGACAGAGAGAGAGAGAGAGAGAGAGAGAGAGAGAGAGAGAGAGAGAGAGAGAGAGAGAGAGAGAGAGAGAGAAATGTATGACAAGAAGCTGTTTGTGTGTTCATTAGATGGGCAGGAAACGTCATCCGACACAGCAGTTGTGTCAGCACTAAACAAACACACACAATGATACATACACACACACTTATAAACATACACAAGCACAGAAAATACACACACGCACTAACACAGAAACTACAAACCCACATTCACCACACACACACACACACAGGCAAAAAGTATGCTTCCATTCTGCATTTACATAATACTCTTAAATGCAGACATAGAATACAGCAAAAATTCTCTCTCTCTCTCTCTCTCTCTCTCTCTCTCTCTCTCTGCCCACACACACATACACAAAGCCCAGATGCCCAATGTTCAAAGATGAGGGAAAACCACACGACTAAATCCATATAACTTCTCATTTCCGACAAGTTTCCAACACACAACATGCTGTTCCATTTTCCTCTGTCTTTTCTGCCACGCATCAGCTGACCCCACTCTGCTCAAAGAGCACGCTTAATCCTGCCAAAAACCTGTGTGTGTATGTGTGTGTGTGTGGGTTTCTCGACTCGAGGCATTGCCTTCATGGGTGGTGCTCCATTGTAAATGTGCTGGGTAACATGAGTTAATCCTTCCACCTGCCCCCCCAACACTACGATCACCAGGGCAACAAGGAGGATCACACACCATTGTGCCGATTACAATCGTAGTCTCAATGATGACATAATCCCCAATGTGCAGGTGAGTTATTTATATTTATATTTAGAATCTGTGTTTGTGTATCCACGTGAAAATGTGTGTGTGTGTGTGTGTGTGCTGTGTGTGTGTATCCTTGTGTGTGTGTGTGTGTGTGTGTGTGTGTGTGTGTCTGTGTATATCTGCATGGATATGTGTATGTATCCGTTTGTGTATGTTTCTGCGATTGTGAGTCTCTGTGTTTGTATCTATCTGTGTGTACGTGTGGCCCCATAAGTGTGTATCTGTGTCTATACATGTTTGTAAATGTATATGGGTGCATATCTGTGTGTGCCCATTTGTCTGTATCTGTGTGTCTATATGAGTGTGTCTATCCAAGTCTATATATTTGTCTATCTGTGTGTGTCTGTGTGTCTTTCGGTGAGTATACGTGTGTGTGTGTGTGTGTGTGTGTGTGTGTGAATCTTTGGGTCTATATAAACACAGTCTATTTGTGTGTGTATATATCCATGATAATATGTGTGTCTATTTATATGTATGTATCTACGACTGTGTGTCTTTCAGTGTGTATACATGTGTGTGCGAATCTTTAGGTCTATATAAACACACACGTGTGTCTTTATGTGTGTGGACGATGGCTGGTTGAAGCAGCCTCACCTGTTGCACATTGAGTAATCAAACCTGTGCACAGGTTAAACCAGCCATCACCGCACACACTCAGGGGGTGATATGCTGCATGGCAACACGGAGCACCAGGTCCCGATTCATTATCTGCAAACCTTACAATATAATGGCTGCCAACAGCACCACCCTGTGTACTTGTCTGGAGGTCTGGAGGAGCCCAGTAAAAGTCACCTAGGTGGCGTGTAGCATTGGGCATTGTTACAGTGTGTGTGTGTGTGTGTGTGTGTGTGTGTGTGTGTGTGTGTGTGTGTGTGTGTGTGTGTGTGTGTGTGTGTGTGTGTGTGTGTGTGTGTGTGTGTGTGTGTGTGTGAGGGAGGGGGGGGACCCGCCTTACCTTGGGGGCGGGCTCTCTGGCTTGTTCTGAGTCTGACCAGCGGTGTTTGAGCTGCGGGGCTCTGGGAACACACTCACACAACGGCTGCAGGAGGAAGCAGACAGGGCCACGCCCGTTGGTGTTGGCTCATTTCGGATGGGATCTCAGACAGTTATTTAAGACGTGTACTTGTAATGCTTCTATTACGTATTCCATTATGGCGCCCATTGCACTCCTAACCCTCCCTGGAAGGAGGGATCACTCTCTTAGTTCCTTCTGGTTTTTCTTTGCTCTTTGGGGTACTAGGGTTAGTGGGTCATAACATATGGCCTGTAAAGCCTGTGAGATAGGAACTGTGATTAATACAAAGCAAATGTGCTTGACTTGACTTGGAAGGGGATGTATTTGTACTTGCACAGCATGCACAACAGTGGAAGCATGCAATACACACATCTAGGTGTGAGTGGGTGCCAGTGAGTGTGTATGTGTGTATGAGGATGCATATGTATGTATGTGTAGTTATGTATGAGTGCACTTTCTAGTGCTCGGTTGCAAGTGTGTGTGTGTGTGTGTGTGTGTGTGTGTGTGTGTGTGTGTGTGTGTGTGTGTGTGTGTGTGTGTACGTATGAGTGTGTTTGCACGTGGGTGCGAGCGTGCATGTCCACCCAAGTGTGTGTGTGTGCGTATGAAGAATTGGGGGGAGCTATCCCATTTAGCATAAAGTCATTATTAGTGCCGCGCGCTAAGAGGACCCGCTTAATCGCGCTGGCAGTGCGCGACTCAGCGAAACCGCCCACAGCTATTATGGGATATTGAAATTGACGGACGTGAAAAGACACAGGCCCACCTCTGCAGTATCAGCAGGTGCAATGGCTCTTGACAGCTACGGCAGTGGCTGAGTCTGAGTCTCAGAACATACTGTAAAAAGTGTTGTCTCTAACAAAACATCCTTTTTACAGTGCGCTTCTGTGTTTGTTTATTTCTGTGTGTGTGTGTGTGTGTGTGTGTGTGTGTGTGTGTGTGTGTGTGTGTGTGTGTGTGTGTGTGTGTGTCGTTTGTGTTTGTATAGGTGTGTAGTTGTACGTGTTTGAATGTATTCTTACAGTGCACTAGTGTATAGCATCGGTGCACGGTGTCTGTGTGTGCATGTGTGAGTATATCTATTTGTGTGTATGTGTCTACATGTGTGTATGTAGGAGTGTGTCTGAGTGTATGAATGTGTCTTACCTTTTGTGTGTGTGTGTGTGTGTGTGTGTGTGTGTGTTTGTATCTATGCGAGCCTGTATGTGCGTGTATCTCTATGTGTGTGTTTGTGTGTGTGTGTGTGTTTTGTGTGCACGAGTGTGTGTATGTGCGTATCACAGAGATAAGAGCATGGTAATTATGCGACTAGGGGCTCTCAGACTGCCGTAGGACAACATATTGTCCGTGACCTTAAACACCCACCATGGAGCTACTCATTAGCCTTGGACAATTACACCCACACAGGAGAGCACACACAAGCACACACAGAAACACACACGTGCACACAGACACACACAAAACTGCACACACACACACACACACTCTTTCTTAAAGCTAGTGTAGGAAATTGATTTCGTGATTTAGAAATATTTTTTGTCATATTTGTTGAAACTCTCTTAACATCCCAACAACATCAGGCAGATCTATTGCCAAAGCTAGCGAGTCATGTGTTTAGTGGGAGTGGCTTTGGAGGCACGCCTGAAGGGAGGGGGTGGGATTTCTTCGGTTGGATACTTTCTAAATGTAGTTTAGTGGCTGGCTGAAGTTTCCAAATTGCCTATCCAAGCTTTAAGATAAGACACCCAATCAACATGAATAGTTAATGGTTCACAGTAGAAGGTGAATAGCAAATAGTTGCCTGTGATGATTATGATGATGATGTGTGCTGTATGTGCAGTAAAACATTGTCGCCTTCAGGACGAATAACTAATGAAAGAATGAATGGATGGATGTTTGTGGATGTGCCTCACTAATGTATCTCACTAATGCTTTTATTCAATGTGTTCATTAATGTAAGTGTGTGTGGGTTTGTGAGAACGGGGCACTGCAAACTGTTTATAGAACATGACAGATAGAGACCTATAATCTAAAATTGCTCCCATTTCTGTTTTCATAACATCTGACCAATGCAACCCTTTTAGTTTAACCACCTTCAGATAGAGAGACTAGCACACATCACACACACACACACACACACACACACACACACACACACACACACACACACACACACACACACACACACACACACACACACACACACACACACACACACACACACACACACACACACACACACACACACACACACGTAGAGGGTTGAAAAATGAGTGTGAGAGGGGAGAGTGAAAGATGAGAAAGAGATAGGGGGAGATCCGAGAAAGATAGAGGAAGGGGGAGCGAGGAAGGGGGAGCGAGCGAGAGCGAGAGAGAGAGCGAGGGAGGTGTGTTGAATTCTAATGACCAGCCTTGGGGCCACTGATAGAAATCCGTGTCTGCTCTGCCTAAAACATTGCAGCTGTCGACGCCTGCCTCACACACAGCGGCTACAGAGACGGAGCCGGGGACTCAACGCACACTGAGAGCCTCACAGTGAAGGAGCAACACAATGTATATCTCTTCAAAAAAAACTAATAGATCAAAAAAGAGAGGGATTAGGGTTTGCAGGATCTCCTTTTTTTTCTTCTTCTGGGATCCACTGTCGGATTTACGGGCGCACATCAGAAAATGAAAACGCATAAGCAGCACGCGAGGCCGCCGCAGATAAGGGGCGGCGAGGAAACCAGGCGTGAAGACACAGCTCTCACAGATACCGGAGGAATAAAGATGGAGGTTGTTGTTCGCAGCTGTTGCCCCCATCCCCGGCACGCCCTTCGTCTCGGTGGGGGAAGAGAAGCACCAGCCACCGCTCCAGTACCCCCCCGCTCTGCCCATTGACAGCTAATGCTAACGCAAGGTTACTGCTGCAGCAGCTAGATAACAGACAGGCGCACACACACACACACACACACACACACACACACGTATGCATACACACATTTACACTTACACACACACACACACAGATAGATAAACACATTTACACGGACACATGTGCACATACATTTACATACCACACACACACACATATATATGGATACACACATTTACACACACACACAGATAGATATACCCATTTACACGTACACACATGCACAGACATTTACATACCCCACACACACACACTCATTTCTACAAACACACATTTACACATGCACAAACATTTACATACAACACTCACACACATACTTATACATAGAAACACACACACGTTGAGTCAATACAACCGTGTGTGCACCATACATTCTAGGAATGGCCATTATTTATTTGAATACACAAATAGGTAAATAAGTATTCAAGTCGATATTAATTACCAGCAGAGTACACACACACACACACACACAAAACAGTTATATATAGAAACACACAGACACACACATACACACACTAATACATAGACACACACAAACACACACACATATACTCAGTGACAACACTAAGGGCTTCCACAGACACGTCTACTGGGTGCTCTGCAGTTTACTCCCTTGCCAGGGCTGCTTGTTGTCTAATCAGGCTCCAGGATCTCTTCCCTCAGAGAGGATTTCCTCCCATACAACTTTGGGTGTTTTATCAGCCGCGGCTCACTCACCCAGATCCTATCTGAGCACAGACTTCACAGAACAGCCTGACTTGCCTTTAATGGCTATGGCCATGCCTGTGTGTGTGTGTTGCTGTTGTTTATTTGCTTGCCGGTTTGCAATTGTGTTTTGCTTGACCGTTCACCATTCATGTGCGAACAAGCCAAACCCAAGATCATCTCATATTAGACTGTGAAGTGTGTTCAATTGAATTGGCTCACGTCACACTTGAATACTTTGAAGTGTGTGAGTTAGAGTGTGTGTGTGTGTGTGTGTGTGTGTGTGTGTGTGTGTGTGTGTGTGTGTGTGTGTGTGTGTGTGTGTGTGTGTGTGTGTGTGTGTGTGTGTGTGTGTGTGTGTGTGTGTGTGTGTGTGTGTGTGTGTCAAGGTTTCTTTCTCTGAGGTTGGTGTGAGCATGCTGCTTACTAAGCCGTGAAGTGGAAAAAGCTGTGCACACATTCCCTTATGGTCCAACTCTTGATTTAGCTGCACTCAAACTATTGTGAAAACCTGATGAAAAAAGAATAAAAATAAGAAAGGTATTTGTTTAAAAAAAAGAAGATTTAGATATTTTCTGTTTAACTGAATCTTAATGGCAATCATATTTAGAGAATATTTACAGGTTCCTGAAATGTTCTGGAAAAATTTATTGCAATTCCTTTTTTTAAATTAAGTAAAAAGGTTCTTTTTACAACCATAATAATCTATACTTATATTTTTATGAAGACACATCCTGTATAACTGCATTTTATTCTGTGAACAATACCTAGCTATCAGCTCAATCATTCATCCCTTCATTCACATCATCTTTTCTTCATTCTCATCAGTACCGTTGTGTAATAGATAAACAACATGGATGTTTTTTCTTTAAAAATATATATATTTTACCAAGCATTATTGCTTGGTTTCTGGACCCGATGCAATGCGATGACAGAATGCCCGACGGCACTTAGCATGAAAGGGGGCCCGCAGCCACGGAGAATTTGGATAGAATGTTTCTGAGGACACTTGTCATTTTTGGATGCGCTGGGCGGCCAAACAGATTTTTATTGACTTCAAAGGATGCTTGGCTGATGACAGCACTGGGGCATTTTATGTCCTCTGTGTTACCTTGCTGTCGGCACATAAATAACCATCTTTCGGGAAAATTGTTTTTTTTCTTTATTATTTTCTTGGCCAGTTAGCTAACATGTGGCCACACTCGTGCCTCTTGGTTTGCATTTCTCTTATTTCACGTCCATTTTCACCGGCTAGTATTTTGCACGGTCATGCAGGTAACATTTGTCCTTGAGTTATGTGGCAGGAATCAATTCGCCTCTGCATTTAGAGAAAACCCTTTTCTTCTTCTTCCTCTTCTTACATGCTTCAGCCCTGAAGAGGCCATCTGTAAGAGGCGTTGCTTGCTGTGGCTCAAGCAAACACAGCTGGTCTCGACCTTGCTTTAGCCAACGAAAATTCACAAATAATAACAAAAAAGACGCCAAACATTTGATATAGTGTTTGGCTTAAATAGTGATATTTACGATTATATTTCCAATGTTTACTTTTACAACGTTTCTATTTACAAAGTGTTTTTCTGATTATAGCTGAAAGAGCAGTAAAAGCCTTGTACCTAAACAGAAGTGTACTATCATTAGTTTCTGGTTCTTGTTGTGTATCATCTCAACATCCCATTGGGGCCAAACAAACCTTTTTCAGAAGGCGTCGTCTTAGGACAAACACACGTGTCGCTGGTGACACTAACTATGGCTCTGCTCTTTTTATTTAGGGTGGTAGTCTAAACTAGTGAAGATAACACACTCTGACCATGGACCATGTGGCCTGGTACACAACAGCAGCAGACCCACAATCGGTGTTAGGAGTGACACCTGCGTTTGAATGTGAAAATGGCACATTATCACGCAAGCTGCTGAAGCTGAAAACCATGTGAAACGGCGCAAACAAATGCTTTTCACCTTCACGACCGGGTGACACGTGATGGAGACCGCTCTCCATGGACAGGAGGAGAAGGAGGAGCAGATCAGGAGCAGACAGGAGGAGACGAGGAGCAGACAAGAAGAGACGAGAAGCAGAGAGGAGCAGACAGGAGGCAGAAGGAGTGGAGGTTCTTTGGGAAGCCAGATGAGCTCAATTGTAGAAGATGGATCACCCCCCCCCCCCCCCCACTCTCCACTGCGTGCCCCCCCCCCCTCCCTCCACACACACACTGCTGTGGTCCACACATAGGCACTGCAGCCCAGCAGCCAGCATCCCTGTCTGACACACACACACACATGCATGCGCTTACATGCTTGCACAATCACACACACACACACACACACACACACACACACACACACACACACACACACACACACACACACACACACACACACACACACACACACATATACACAAACAAAAACCTTCTACCATACCCTCTCCTACTGAGCCTCATACTACAGGAGATAATGAGGTCAAGATTGCGTGTGATGTCACAAAATAGGCTGTTTTGTCTCCACTGCTGCCCAGATGGGGCCTCTTCTTCTTCTTCTTCCTCAACACACACACACACACACACACACACACACACACACTTAGAGCCAGGAAATATGCAGGATTTATGAAGCTCATCCTCCTCTGCTTGCGAACGTCATTAAGTTGATCGTTTCAGTTTGTACAAAATACAAAAAAACTGCAATAAAGACAACTTAGACGATGCAAATACAAATTCACCCATAGACACACAGACAAACAGACAGACAAACAGACACACACACACAGAAACGCACACACAAATACACACACAGATACACAGACACACGGGGACAAACACACATGCAAATGCATTCACAAAACCCCATCGAGCTCAGTGTAAATGGAAGAATACAAATGCAGAGGCAGCGCTTCTATGACAGTAAAATATTTTTTATCGTGCCCGGAGGGCCCTTCAGAAGAGAATGCCCACCCTACTCTGCTCTGACCGCTTGAACAAAACCCACACACACACTCTCCAATACTGTAACACGGGGAATCCAGGACACTCATTCCATTTACAAAGAACACACACGTGCACATACACACGCAGTAATTATGATGCAATGTTCTTTACTCGTGTGTGTGTGCATGCATGCGTTCTTGTGTGTGTGTGTGTTCATCATGCTTTCGTTCTTGTGTGTGTGTGTGTGTGTGTGTGTGTGTGTGTGTGTGTGTGTGTGTGTGTGTGTGTGTGTGTGTGTGTGTGTGTGTGTGTGTGTGTGTGTGTGTGTGTGTGTGTGTGGAGTAATCAAAGTGATGCTCATCACAGCTCAAAGTGGGAAGCATGCTTCCATATCCAGTCCACCGTTTCAGCTCCTTCTTCAATTTTTCTTCTTTGAAATTGCCGAGCACTTATGTTCGTGATTGCAGTCACAAGCCCGGCTAAGTGCACCCACACAATCAAAGAGTGCATTCCATAGCCCGCTGAAGAATGTGCCGAAAGGCGTCTCGACAGAGAGACACAGCTACAAGGCACATCATATATTTGCCATCTACAGAATGCATGGAGTGGTGAGCAGACACTGATGTCTGATCCCGTTGTGTTTCTCTCTGCAGGTTAGTCTGGCCTCAAGCCTCATCCAAACATGACTAAATGATAGGACCAATAAACACTCCGGGAGGGGGGGGGGGGGGGGGATCAGCTCATGATGAACGAGGAGCACTGCAGTCTGCCGCGTAAACAATGGCGGCTCCTAAAGTGTAGGAATCGAGTCAGCAGTCAGGCTTCTCTCAGAGGACAATATGGTTTGGTTTACTTCCAACCAGATGCGGCAAGAGCGAAAATAAGAGTGTAATTTTGTTATTTAATCTGACTGGCTGGACTGGCTCTTGGACAACATAGGGCCGCACCCATATGTGAAAATCTATTGCTGGCCAGCTGAGGCCAGACTGATATTCGTTGCGGAACGTTGAATATCCCGATGGTCTTACAAGACTACCGAATGTGGGCAAAAAAAGAAGGATTCTGACATTTGCCGTTTAAATGGCAAGGCAATGTGTGGGGCCTGTACACCTTTGGTATTTTAATAGCAGCATATTAAGAATGCAGGACCCTCCTCTCACTTCTCTTCTTAATGTATATATTTGCATATAGCACCAGTAATGCATGAATAATATATGAGAGGTGTGTGCATGCATGCATGTGTGTGTGTGTCTCTCAGTGTGTGTTTACTGCTGTCTGAGTGTGTGTGTCCTGTACAGGATAACTCTTTCCAGACTGACGTTGACAAACACATTTTGATGCTGATAATATCTGACAAATCCAGTGTTTGCTGTCTGCCTAACAGTGTGTATGTGAATGTGCACCTGCATGCATTTGAGAGAGAGAGAGAGAGAGAGAGAGAGAGAGAGAGAGAGAGAGAGAGAGAGAGAGAGAGAGAGAGAGAGAGAGAGAGAGAGAGAGAGAGAGAGAGAGAGAGAGAGAGAGAGAGAGAGAGAGAGAGAGAGAGAGAGAGAGAGAGAGAGAGAGAGAGAGAGAGAGAGAGAGAGAGAGAGAGAGAGAGAGAGAGAGAGAGTGGTGTGTGTGTGCAGTTACACATGTGCACAGTCAGAGAGTGCGTATAGATCCACTGCCTCTCTGGTCCCACACCGTTGCCGGGTGCACAACCAAGAGCTGGTGGTGAGACGAGGCAGACCTGTATTGGGTGGTAAGTGCTTTACTGTCACCGCCTCCCCCCCTGGGGTGACTCTGCTCCACCCAGGCTCTTCTGAGACCATTGTCCTTCTAGATGAACATTTTATCCACTCAAGTTGCCCACGTCGCCCCAGCAGCTCATAAGGCCTGAATAAATGAAAAGCCGTCTCGCCATGTGTGGTTGGAGGACAGGCAGTTGAAGAAGTGGTGCCCTTGTAGAAGTCAGGTGATCACACCTCTCTTAACAGGCGTGTGTGTCAAATCTGAACAGTGGGGGAGATTATGGGGGATGTTGTTTTCTTTTAAGCAGTATGGTCTCTAACACATACCTGTTTGTGGACTGGATTGAAGAAAGTATCTTCCTAAGCCTGTCAAGGTGTGTGTGTGTAGCTCCTAAGGCTCTGATAGAGTGAACATTCGTCTGGCCAGACCATCTTGTTCCTAGCGCTGTCCTTTCCATATACACTTTTGCTTTCTGAATGTAGATTCAGGTGTATTTCTTTTAAACACCATGCGCCAGGAATAAACAGTGCAAAAAGGTGGTGTTAATCACTGCTGAGGGGAAACCTCAACCCACATCCCCTCTTTGGAAGGAAATGTCGCTTTGCTCTCTAAATACATTTTATTTTGGCAAATTGCAGTTATTAAAAACAAGAGACAACCATTGCATACTTATTGCCAGTCATAAACGTGTGCCAGAGGTATTCCATATCATTCAAATGTATTTGCATATGGCCATTACCAATATGACTTCTATGAGCAAATTGCATTAATTTAGTTGAATAAGTTAAGAGCCACATTCAAGGAAAAAAGTGGTTTTCATGTTTGTGGATGTTGTTGTATAATGTAATGTCAAAAGGCCACTTCCGGTGTCGTATTTCTCTTTTTTGTGAGCCGGTAAATGTCAACCTCTCTCTGTCGCATGAAAAAAACTCATTTAATAGTCACCACTCACCGTGATGTGATTTCAAAGTCCCTGTACAACTGTACCTGGCCGAGGTCTGACATATGGTTGTACAAGCTGCAACACCATCTCGATAAAATACATTTCTTCATACCGCTTCCCAGGTTTGTCACAAGCACGGAGAGTTTACGTGTTCTCGCCCAGCGCTGTACCCTGCCATATCCTTTTTGGTGAAGTCTCACACTGCAAAATCACAGACGTTTTACTCCTACGGTGCATCCAGGAGACTCTCTTTCTTTCTGTGGCAGCTCTGCTGAAGGTAGCTGGCACATCTGCCATGTTTTAACAAACTAATTAACGAGGAGCGAAAGAGGGGATTTAGATGACGCGCTTGTGATGGCTAGGGCTAAATACAAATAGAGCAAACAGCGTTGAGACTCGTTTGGTAGGTGCTGTCAGTCGAACGTCTGCCTAAACTAAAAGACGCTGTTATTTCTGGCCGGACATGTTTACTTGACTGGGATTTCAGTTTGCGCTGACATACTATGTGTGTTGTCCGTAACGACTGGCCACGATAAGCTTATCTAGTTAACTATAGTAATGTCAGAAATGAATCTCAGCCCCTCGCTCCCCTTCTCCCTCTCTGTCTAGCATCGTATCATAATGTCACGTGCCATTTCATAGGTCAAACCAAGTAAAAGTCCTCTCCGGGACATGAGGGGAAGAACATGGCCATGTCCATTAACAAGTTCTGGTTAGAAGATTATACATATAGCATTTCTTGCAGTTTAGCTGTGTCGCCTTACACAATGCACCATAACACGACACACAAGAACAACACAAAGGAACCTATAACGATAGGTGACAATCAAATAGACCGTAGGCGCTGGACGTTGCATAGGGCTTAATTGCTCCTTAAACCTAAGTGGCTTAATGGCTTGTCTGAACACATCCACCACACTTCTCTAAATGTGTTGGCAGTACCTCTCTCCTGTCCCTGTGGTGCGATCTGACATAAGCCGACTTGACTTGAAATGTCAAGAGAGAGAGAGAGAGAGAGAGAGAGAGAGAGAGAGAGAGGAGAGAGAGAGAGAGAGACAAAATGGCTGTGGTATGTTGGGAGTTGAATGTTGGCAAACACATGCGGTGCACAGGAACACACACACACACGCAAACGCACTCGCACGCGCATGCAAACACACACACACAACACACACACACAAAGTACACAAATGTGGATTGTGTGTTGTGAGGTACTACTGGGTATGATTATCAAGGGTGGCCAGGTCAGTCAGTAGGACGGGGGGGTGCTATGGGGTGGTGTAGGGGTTGTGGCAACAAACACCAATCAGCAGCCAGCGTGAAGTCACTCCTGGAGAAAGCGACGTGTCAATATGAGAATAATTGTCCTTCCTCTTTAATTGCTTGATTTGTTCCCAATTGTTGTGGAAATAATATAGTTAGAGCAGGGGTCGGCCACCTTTTGGATTTCCTGTGCCACTTCCCAATGTCAGAAATAATAATCACAGAGCCCCGTGCCAGTTATGATTTTCATTATATGCATTTATTGTATTTATTTAATTACTGCTGCTGCTCGTCTCCCCGTCTCGAGTGCCAATGCCAAAATATCGTCTGATTAACGAATCCCCTCTGCTTCCCTGCAATCGGGGGGGTGGGGGGGGGGGGGGGGGGGGGGGGGGGGGGGGGTGCAGGTCCTGGAGAGGGTCGCGTCTTTGTTTGGTAACCCATCATCACCCGTGTGCCCGTTTGGGGGCACGCGTGCCACGGGTTGCCGAGCCCTGAGTTTAGAGTGTCACACGTATTTGTATGAATTTTACGCGTTGGTTAAGAGTTTATGGCTCGTTTGTGTTTACATGTATTACATTCTGCCTACATAAAGTAAGTTTTGTTTATATTGGCATTATCACCAAAAAGGAAAGTTTTTCACCAAAACATCTGTAACACGTAACTGGAGTTGAAGTCCACAGGGCAGTTTACTGTTAGCCATATGGTCAAACTGACCTGCTCTCTGTCCTTTTGTGATAGGGTCAAAGTCACTGACCAAATACGGTGCTCTATAGCAGACTGAACGCTTTACACTTTGTCACTGCTTTTCCCAGGGCTCCCAGTGTGAACACAACTTCCTGGGAAATAAAGTATTCCCTCTCAGCTCCTGTGGGTGAACTGAATGGGGATGGAGTCTGTATTCTGCAGCGTTAAACACAGAGTCCCATCATTAGAACGGCCCTTTTATTGTACGAGCGTCACAGTGTTTCTTTTTAGTCTTTTATTTCTGAGGAAAACTAATTGAAAACGACTCAAAATGACAAAAGTACTCTCCCTGATTAGAGGCAACGGACAATTCTCAGGGACATGGCCCGAGGATAAGCACACAACCATAATAATAATAATAACGGAACTGACCTTTGTCGAAATGGAAATTGTCATTTTCTATGAGCCTTCGCTGCCACCCTCACCCCGGGGGGGGTACCCCAGCTCCCCCCCCTTCCCCCCCCCCCCCCCCCCCCCCCCCCCCCCCCCCCCCCCCCCCACCCCCCCCCCCCCCCCCCCCCCCCCCCCCCCCCCCCCCCCCCCCCCCCCCCCCCCCCCCCCCCAGGCCCCCCCACCGCCCCCCCCCCCCCCCCCCCCCCCCCTCACTCTGATCAGTGTTTGACTCATGACCGGAGTTCGTAACCCGTGTGTAATTGCGACAAACCACATCTGGCAGACGATTCCATTCCGAATAATCCGTCGCCATGGAGACGGCTAAGCAGAGGGGTCATTAATAGTCGTTGACTCCCCCCCAACATCCTTCATGTCCACCTTTTGCAAATACAACCCTCGGTCTGTCGTCATTCCGGTCTGCTGCAGAACAATCGGAAAAAAACAAAAACTGAACCATTTTATCCCCAACTCTGTTTTCAAGGACTCTGTTATTGACATTTTTACTGCTACGCGAAGCTCTTTCCCGACCCAATACTATTCACTAACCCTTGCCTCTTGTATCATTCATGTTTTGGCTCTCTTGCTGCTGCTGTTTAGCCTGCCTGTTTGTCTTACTGTTTGTGTATGCTACTCTTGCTCTGCTGCTATGATGTTGTGTTGATAATGCGGTTTGCTAGCTACCTGCCTGATGCTTGTGTGCTAGACTGTATGCTACTGATGTCATGCTTATTGTGAATGGATGTAAGTAGTGGGTGTGTTGGAAAAGCCTTTTACATTTTGACATTTGTCAAAATCTTTTGCCACGCCACCATTTTAAACTTGCCAGGTTAAATAAATTTTAGACAATTCTTTGTTACTGTGAGGAGGCTACATGAGTCACCTCACTGGTTAACCATGCACACCTGTGCATGGTTACACCTCGTTGGGCTGTACTAAGTGGGACTGAAGGGAGAGGGGCTCTGCCAGAGATTCTCTTAAAAAGGAAGATAATGTTGAATGTTGATTGGTCAATTATATCAGACAGATGTGTAAGGTAAACATGAGGCATTAGCATGGTAATGGTAGGACCAACAGATAAGGGGGGTTACAAAGGGAGAACAAACTGCAATATTGTAAAGCACCACTTTTGTTATGAGGAATGGTGCAGGCCAAGGGGGTATTCAGAGGGGGGCGTTTGGCAGGGGCAATTGCTGCCGCAATTGCTGCCGTGTACCATGATGTTTAAATGTGTCCGAGTAAATCCTGCCCTTTGTGGGCTTATGCATTGAACCTGGGTCTTGTTGTCTGTACACTACATCCGATACAAGCTGCCGACTACCATACCACCGCTAGGGCCTAACGGCATGACCAACAGTTACATTATTTACGGGACACAGCGTTGCACCTCTGAAAGTGCTGAGGATTAGCCCCAAAACATCGTTTAATCGTAATCTTCTCTCGAAACACTTCAAATCAATTCCTGCACCAAATAGATGTCCTATCCCTCACCATCACACCCTACCACACCCACATGACGCTGGAGAGGGAGTTTACCAGTGTAAACAAACGTTTTAAGTTCTATCTCACTCTCTTTAGTGTCGTCAAGTTTGAGTAATCCACTCGACTCCCACCACTGCCGGCCTCTTGGAATATGTACTTGATATCCTAGCGAGCATTTCATGATATACTATGCTATGTTGTTGTGTGGTGTGGTATGGTATTATATTGTATGGGTATGGAACGTTATGCTATGCTATGCTCAGATATGATATATATTCTATGCTAGGATAGGTTGTGCTATGTTAGGGTATGCTATGATATAATACGACATGGTAGGTTACGCTATCCATGCTATGCTAGGGTAGAATATACTATGTTAGGGTACAGTAAGCTATGCAAAAACATGCTATGGTAGGGTATGGATTTGCATGGCTAGGGTTTAGTATGGTACATTGTATTTGTCCTGAGTGTGTTTTATATACATGGATAGATGCAATTATCTCACCTTGACACTCTCTGAGATGTCTATGACATTGTTTCATTGCTTCCTTATACAAATCACTTTGTACTTGGGCTAACACACACACACACACACACACACACACACACACACACACACACACACACACACACACACACACACACACACACACACACACACACACACACACACACACACACACACACACACACACACACACACAGCCTCCAACCCTGGAGGCGCACGTGCCTGTTAGCAGTCTTCTTTCATTTAGCTCGGAGACATTGTGTACCGCAGAACAGTCCCTTAGCGTGTGCTCTGAAATACTGAGTCGAGAGCGAGGACTGCTTCAAATGGACACGATGAATAAACAGACTCCAACACCGACCGCGCGGTCCACGCCCCGCGCGTCGCGGTCGGGCTGACGGCTGCAGTCGCGGCCCGCTCCCGACAAGAAAGCAGCGGGGGGGAAACCCAAAAGCGCAGCAAAACGGGAAGAAAAACAGAGGACGCACGCTGATGCGCAAAACATCCCCGTCATCGTTTTCTCCTCGCGCCGGTCGGATGACGGACGGAGGTCGACGCCGGCAGCCCAGTAGGTCATAGGTCCTGCGGTGGACCTCCGCAGTCCTTCTGAAGTGCCCTCGAGCATGCAGCTCGTCCTCCTCCACAACACCCGTTGTTCTATCGCTTTTTGTTGTTGTTTTTCCTGCCTACACCCATCACTGTCCGTCATTCTGTGGCTTATGAAGAGCGCTTTCGTATGCATTAAATCAATGTTAGCTCTTGGAATCCCAGGGTGTTAAAGCCCGATTGATTTGTTGTTACTGTGCGGTTGTGTGTGTGTGTGTGTGTGTGTGTGTGTGTGTGTGTGTGTGTGTGTGTGTGTGTGTGTGTGTGTGTGTGTGTGTGTGTGTGTGTGTGTGTGTGTGTGTGTGTGTGTGTGTGTGTGTGTGTGTGTGTGTGTGTGTGTGTGTGTGCGCGCGCGCGCGCGCGCAAGTGAATGCGTGTGTGAGTGCGCTGTGTGCATATTCGTATATGCGTGTAAGTGTGTTTGAGCGTGTGCATAGAGTGAGTCCGAGTCTGATTGTGGGAGAGCAAGGCAGAGGAGAACGAAAGGGTGATGGGTGTAATAATGGATGGGGCAGATACATATCGTAAGCACTTGTACACCAAGGTCAACGCTGAGACGAATATGTATGCTCAGGAATTCAAAAGCCAAATTAGAATAATAATGCGGGATTGGCCTTTTAATATCAGCAGAGTCCAAGCTGTTTCTTTATCGTATAATTATGAATCTGCATTGTCCAGTGACCTAATGCAAATTCTAATTCTAAAATTCTAAAAGGCTTAAAAAGGGCACAAACATCAGAGCTATGAATACAAAGATGATTAATTAACGAATGCTGAATACATGTTAATATCTATTTGTTTTCTTAAAAGGGATTATTATTTTACCTCGCATAAATCGCTTTGAATATATGCTCTATATATGCATGGTGCAATTTCTTTTTTTAAACAACACTTTCCAAGACTCTCTCCGTTGCGTAAGACAGCTTGTGAGTTCTATTCAATTAGAACCAGGTCGGTTTTGACAGGAAAAAGGAAGTGACATCCGCGGATTATGGCATCTACTCACGGCACGCCCATTGTCTGTTTATAACTAACGTATAGTCATGTTTATAACCGACATTAGTTTCAGATTTGTATGTCTCAACCCAGGGCGCTAGCAGGCTCACTTACCGGCAAAAGGGGTCAGTAATGAGAAGGTATTTCTGATAGTCTCTTTAAAGCATATCACCACAACACTGTAGCGTTTGCATTAAAGACCGAGCAGATATCTTTCATGTTAGCCTCAATCAGGACATCTTGGGAAACTAACCTGACATTTCAAATTTGCAACCTGCAGAGCTTCGTTTAAGCTTCAACCGTGAAGCATAAAGTGAGGAATGCCTGCACTCCTATTTGCTGTAAGAGTAAAATCCCATTTGAGACAGTGTGAAGAAAGACGTGCATCTATCCATTTGCTGCAATGTCTTCCATCACGGTGGGGATAAACAGGGATAAAACACTGGATGATTATTTAGACGTTTGAAATACACAAACCAACTAACAGGAGTTTACGGTTAAATTAATAGTAGGCCTATTCTTAACTTAAATGGATTACATTTTTCCTCTCTCTGTTGTCTCCAATATGAAACATTCTTTCCAGATCCATTTTCTGCAATGGTTTTTGTTCAATTTGACCTTCTGAAACAAGGACTTTCAAACAACCCGCCTCGGTTCAAGGCCCCATTTATTCAAATGGGGCACTTTCACCCGGGACATCTGAGTAGCGGCAGCCAAATTGAATTTGTGATGTCACATAAATAATGTATGGTGGTTAATATCTGAACAAGGGGTTTGGTGCTGGAGCGTGTATTTAATTGGGTTGCTGACAGTAATAAATACTTAAATGTCCCTTTCTTTCTTTGTCTCTCCGCTGTGGTTATGTTTCTCTCTGTCTTCATTTATTTGTGTTATAAATCTTCCCTTCCATCTTCATCTTTCAGCATTCCCCCCCATCATCCCTACTCTCCCCTCTCTCTCTCTCTCTCTCTCTCTCTCTCTCTCTCTCTCTCTCTCTCTCTCTCTCTCTCTCTCTCTCTCTCTCTCTCTCTCTCTCTCTCTCTCTCTCTCTCTCTCTCTCTCTCTCTCTCTCTCTCTCTCTCTCTCTCTCTCTCTCTCTCTCTCTCTCTCTCTCTCTCTCTCTCTCTCTCTCTCTCTCTCTCTCTCTCTCTCTCTCTCTCTCTCTCTCTCTCTCTCTCCAATTCACCTACTTCAGCTCATGGATTTCTTTCCTCACATAGAAGAAGGGGAAAGTCACTTCGACTCGGTTCAATAAGCATGCATGTATAGGAGTACGTTTGGGAGGCAAGCAGACGTTATTCGTTTTAAGCAGCCATCTGTTATTTTAGTTGGTGTTGGGTGGTCGGGTGTGTGTCTACATTTATTGTATATACATTGCCTGGACTCAATCTTTTCCTCCACATACACTGATTCAATTATCCATAAAATAATACATGAACAAGTTGTAAAACAAGACACGTCTCAATATACACTGCTGGAATATTCAGGAATCAGGTCATGACAGTAATACCATTTAAATCTGAGTGCATTGCGAGAAAACAAAATCCGATCAACCTGATCAAGAGGAAATAAATACTGTTTCGTGCCATCCAACAAAATGTCCACCCCTTCAGTCAATATTAACCTTCAGACGCACTTCAGACTGTTAGCTTGACTGAGCCATTAGCCATTAATATAGGCAGCCTGTTTGCTAAGGAAACGACTCCATTTGGCTCAGAGTGGAGCCGATAATGGGATTTTGAGGGATACTATGAGGCCATACAAGCATAGGGCTCATTCAGAAGGTGACACCTGGGCACAAAGAGGAGGTTACTGATGAAGACAAGCACTGAGAAGGATGCATTACCGACGTCAGTGGTTTGATCTTGACGATTTGGCCAGCAGTCACACTACTAATGTATGCCAAAGTCGTTGAGAATGAATGTATACATTTTTCTTTGTTTGTCTTAATTACAACTCAACTGCGGTGCACGTCTAATGTTGTTTCGAGATCTTCTGCCCTCAGCAGATCACTATGATCCAACTTTCTAGTTGCCATACATTACTCACTAGCCCTAGTAGCTCATTAATCCTTCATTATTTACCATTCAGACCCAACACACACTCGGGTTAGCATAAACATGATGGGAATACGTGTGTTGTGTGTGTTTGGATGTGTGTCCACGCATAGTATTTATTGTGCTTATGTGCATGTGTGTCTGTGTGTGTGTCTGTGTGCTTCTATGTCAATGTGTTTAATAACTGGTGTGTGCGTTCATGTGCAAATGCTTGCATGCAGGTGTGGCTGTGTGAGCTTGCATCTGTATGTATGCGTGCATGGGTGCGTGCGTGGGTAGGTGTGTGCGTATGTGTGTGTGTTTGTGTGTGAGTGCATGTGATGTGACAGTGATTGCATAATTGGTGTTGATTAAGTGAGTGCTCGTGGAACAAAGAAAGTTACCATCATTGGGGTCCCCCCCCCCCCCCTACAGGAGTTATTAGGCTTAATCTAACGTCTCCTTCTGATAGGACTTTAGTTCTACTTGAATGGGAGCTCTATGACTCTGCGATTGGATCACCAGGAGGAAATTGGACACTTCTTGTTACAGATATGGAGATAGAGAGCAATCTGTCATTGAAATGAGTCTGGCTAGTTGTCTATCAAGATGACAGAACTCTGTGACACATTCAGAGACTGTTTACTCTCTCTCCATCTCTCACCCTCTCTCTCTCTCACTCACTGTCTCTTTATCGCTACTCCGTCACTCCTACATCCTGGCTCATCTCCCGCCATCTAGTTCTCCATCGGCACCAGCCTCATCAATCTTCCGAGGGTGGTGTCTAATGCAGTTTTGATTAAATCTAAGCAACCTGAAGAAAAATTTATAATGAAATGCATGAGAACAATTGTGGCGAGGGGACAAATGAGCTTTGAGGAAGGAACACCTTGCCCTGCTCCCCGCTTCCATTTAACAATGTTCAGCTGTTTTCTTCCATTTTTAATCCAGCCATAAACGATTCCCCACCCAGAGCAGATACACCCAAGGCTCTCAGATTCCAGAATGAATAAACATGAACAAAAGTGTTTCACCATAAATAAATAAAAAAGTCAACCCTCTTCAATAAAATGTTTCTCTGAATTATAGAGATACTACTCAAAGGATCTATCTGTCGGTCAATCCATCCATCCATTTAGCTATCTATCTTCTACCTATCCATCCATCCATCCATCTGTCCATCCCCTGCTGTTTCTCTCCCTCTTGATCCTTGGTTTGTTGCTGGGAAGTCTCGGCATGGTGTGCTAACATCTGTCAGTAACCTTTCCTAACGCTCGCCCCTTAGGTCCACATGCTGGGTCAACACAACTGTGTGTGCGCCATATAGTCCAGGAATGGCCGTTATTTATTTGAATTCACAAATAGGTAAATAAGTATTGTCAATATGAATTACCAGCAGGGTGCGCACACACACACACACACACACACACACACACACACACACACACACACACACACACACACACACACACACACACACACACACACACACACACACACACACACACACACACACACACACACACACAGTATAGTCGAAAGTTTGAATGAACAAAGACTGTTGCAATCGAGGCAAAAGGAATACAGAGTGAAGTTCTGCAGCAAATACTGCATGTATTTCTGATTACTGCATTCATTTAAACCTGCCCTACGTAACTTTTCTACTGCAGCTATTTACTCCATTTAAAAAGTCTAGTCAATTTGGTCAATCTTTGCCCTCCCCTCCCCTTGATACTAGCTTTGTCACATAGGACTTTACGTCATATAGTGTGCGAGTTTCCCAGACTTTCATATCAATAGCAATCTTTTTTATTTTTACTTGAAAAATGAGGACAGAATCTTGTGTTTTAATAAGGTCACATTCAGGTGTTATCTGACTGATAGACACGCTCGCAGAATAATTAGCCTTTGTTTTAATAGAAAATAGTGGCTTGATGTAATTCAGAAGCATCACATTTTTCAGATAACGGTTATAGTTACAACTCACGCCACTAGAGGTTGCTAATGAGAAAACATACATAGGGCAGGCTTAAGGCTGACGTTACACATTAATGACGTTTCAGAGGCTGAATCGATTTCCAACCACGGTGTATACATCCTGAAGCTCTCCAATAGATGTGCATGATGTCAATCCATATCTATTGGAACATTTCTGGGGTGGCAATGAGGAGATTCATATGTTCATATGTAGGCTATTACGACTGCCCCCTTCTTCCATGTGGATGAGAGAGCGAGAGCAAGAGCAAGAAGGGTCAGATAAAGGCTGATAAAGAAATAACAAGGCCAAAGTCACAGGTAACAGCTGCCGCCATTTATAACCCTCCGGATAACATGCTCCCCCCCCCCCCCCCCCCCACACACACACACACACACACTTTAATGTCCACATTGGAAGCCTAGCACCCGCTACGCTAACACAATCAAATGCTAGCATCCATTAAGGTAGCAAGTTACATGCTATGCTAAAGTACACTTCACTAACATAATGAGTTCTCTGGCATGGGACTCGTTACCACTTTTGATTCTCTCTCTCTCTCTCTCTCTCTCTCTCTCTCTATCTCTCTCACTTTCTCTCTCACCATTATAAAGCACTTTGGATTTGATCCTACAGCTGACAAACCATCATCACTCAAACCAACAAATAAACACAAAAAAAGGTGAAAAAACACTGTTACACTAAAGAGGCTTTGAAAAGTGTAAGGCAAGCATCAATCATGCTGGGATCTGTAAGCACCTTGGGTTGGCAAAATGGGACAGCACTCCCCAAACTGAAAGCCGTTTTCATGAAGGACGAGGTCGATGTGATTCAAAAGTGTGAAGTGAAAGTTGTTTGTCTGCAAGACAACAGATAGGCGCTTCCGATGAGGCACCGCTGTGTCTGAGACCCAATTCCAATTATTGTCCAAAAAACCCCAACCAACCAAAAGTCCCAGGGTTAACCTGTTCCTGCTTTGACCGGCTGAACTTGTATGGATACAGTATACAACGTACTGGGAGTTCTCTGCTCTCTCAACAGTGAACCACCTGAGATTTACTTCCTCGCTGCTGCACGGTTTCTTAAAACAAAAACTGTTTGAAATAACAGGACTTATCATGTTTTTTGTCAGGATACAATGTACGTTTACAGGTAACTATGGTAGTAATGTATACATTATTAAACACAAAGCCTAACCCTAACCTCTATGCTAATGCTATATAATAATGCTTATTAGTGCATTTACTAAGGTTAACTAATGGTTAATCAATGTTCCCTTATCGTAAAGTGTTACCTGAACATTGTTAGTAAACATGAACACCATTAGTAAATTATTACAGGACACGTTAGTTTATGCGTATTAATGCTTTAACTAATGTTTATTAATGGTGAATTATTCTACCCTTATTATAAAGTATTACCAAGATTGCTAAGGAAAGGAAAACATCTATCTCCACTGGAAAGACAACACTGTTGAGCTGCAGGAAGACACTGGAGAAGGAAGTGGGCAATAATACAATAATACCTAAACAGAATTATGCCAACCTTGTCCTGTAAAGATTGATGTGACTCATTAAACCCAAGTTCTCTGCCCAAAGAATATTAGAGCTGAGCTATATGAATAAACAATCCATCACACAAATGATAGACGTTTATTTAGCTGATTTAATTCTTTAACTGTCTCATATATTTTCATAGCAGCTGCAACGTCACTAGCATTGAATCTTATCTGTAAAATAACCCATTATTGTAGACAATTATTGCTATTCTGTTGTTGCTGTTTTTTTTTTTTTCATTTTCTTTTTGAATTATTTGGTTTTAAAGCGACACAAATCTTTGCCAGCACCAAAATGAACACAAAGTGGAAATACTCAATACTATTCAACATGTATTTGAGACAAGACAAACACTAGCATGTTGAAATGCTAACGTTCCCATTTGCACAAAACCCCACATTCCACACATGATTAGCGTATCCAACGCGGGTAATTTACATGAGTGACCTCCGTCTGAATGAGGCAGAGACGTGATGACAGGAATGGACCGCGGGGTATTGGCACACGGCGTAGACAGATAGTGAGACGGTGAGTCCCGCTATCCTTCACAGAGGCCCATGTAACGCCAGATGAAGGAAGTGATGTATTCACTGTCACTAGCGTGGAGGTGGTCACCGAGAGAGATGTACGCCGGGCTGAGATTGATAGCCTTGCGCGCACGCACACACACACACACACACACACACACACACACACACACACACACACACACACACACACACACACACACACACACACACACACACACACACACACACACACACACACACACACACACACACACACACACACACACACCACACACACACTTAATGATTGACGCACCCCACCCCATACACGGAAACACATACACACAGAAACCCACATGTACACATAAACACAGAAATAGAGGCAAACACGCACACACAAACACATGTAGTAACACACTGGCACTCACACAAATACATTTACACACAGACAGACAAAGACAGAAAAACACATACACATAAAGAGAGAGACACCTGCACAAACAAAGGTAGAGAGAGTGAGGGACGCACACACACATTGCTTTGTTTTACTACCTGATGCTTTTTCTGTGCTGAAGTGTTTAGCCTATCCCCCCAGAGCACAACCAGGAAGCCGGGAGAGGTGTGTGTGTGTGTGTGTGTGTGTGTGTGTGTGTGTGTGTGTGTGTGTGTGTGTGTGTGTGTGTGTGTGTGTGTGTGTGTGTGTGTGTGTGTGTGTGTGTGTGTGTGTGTGTGTGTGTGTGTGTGGATATAATAGGGTCTAAAGATGTTAGAACTGCATCGTTGCCATATCTGAGCCACCCACGGGGAAATCACCGGCCCACAGAACCATGAAGCCCTCTCTGCTCAGACCCCACCAGTCGACAAGGCCCCCGCCACCCTCCAGTCAGCTCAGTGGGTTCATTAGGCAGACAAGGTTAGCCAGAGAACCCAGCCCCAACCCACATGACACACACACACACACACACAGGGCAGTAAACATTTCAGATTCGCTGCTAGGATGGAAAGAAAAGAGTGTTTACATATTGAAAGGGCCCGGAGCCGTTTTGGCCCCATTGTGGGTCCGATCAGCCCCCAGGGGCGCCTGGGGACAAGGGAGTGAATGTTCCCTTGGAAAGGCTTATCATTCTTATATATATATTTTGTGTGTGTGTGTGTGTGTGTGTGTGTGTGTGTGTGTGTGTGTGTGTGTGTGTGTGTGTGTGTGTGTGATTCTGCTCATGCACACACACTCTCGGTATCCCATGTTCTTTGGGGGTATTAGAGATCATCAGAGTCTTATTGATTAGCTCCAACTAGCCATGCACCTATACCGCTATTAGATATCTGGCTGCCACCGCTGCTAAAACAGCACCAGGAGACCATGGAATACCCTTCATTTACCATTAAACACCAATCTAGAGCGCTCACGTAAGTTATTGTGTGACGCTGAGTTTATGTCATACTGCTTGACAAATAAAGACAGAAAAGAGAGACACCTTCGCCCACTCGAGTTTTCCATTTGTTTCTTCTTTAAAAGGCAAACATCACCGAATGGCGCTTTTCCAAAGAGGCACGCCGTAGTGACACGTCGGTTTAAAAGCCAGCTGCTTGAATAAAAAGGCCTATTACATGCAGTCGGCTACAAACACAGTCAGGACCAGACATTAATAACAGGCCTCCAGCCTTCTGGTCAGCAAACCCCGGATGGGCCAAGGTAGAGCTGTTATGCTGAAAGGTCATTTACTGAGTCCAGAGGAAGCAAATGAGCAGAAAACCAGCGTGAGTTCTATGAATCATATGAAGCAACTGTGGCACAGTCGGTTCAGTCCAACATGTTCACCTGATCCATTGGGAGACAAGCGGCTCCATGCTGATAATTTATAACCAGACTTCAGCAACATAGACTACAAGTGAGGTCACTAGGTTTGTGGTTAAACATAAGGAGGTCCGGCATCTGTACATTCATGGTAGACAGCAGATGTGCTAACAGATCAAATATGTAAAATATAAAGGGATTATAGAAGCTGTATGCAAAGCGTTTAAATGTAACTTCATGAATATCTGTATGGTATATCACACATACTCCTATTCACCTCACAAGATGCTACACTGGCCTAACTTGATTGGCCTTCTATGTAGTCTAGTTTATGAATAATAATAGTCATAGCAAGTTTAGTCTGAGCTTCCAAGTCTTATCTATTATGACGGGATCTTCCACAACAATGGTCTTCCTATCAGAGTACACACACGTGCACACGCATGCAAATACACACACACACACGCCTTGAGCGTGTAACCAAACATGCATCATACACCCAATGTGTCTCAATGATCAATTATACACGGAGGGCAAAAAAAGGGAATGATCTCATACGTTTGCAAATGTTGCATCTCGACAGCGTGTTAAAAAAAAGGAACGTTAAAAAAAAAAAAACGATGGCACATGAAATTCCCCGGTATGTATTCTCAAATTCCCTCTCATCTCATCCAACACCAGCCGTCTCTTCTCCTCCAGGGTGAACGCAGGTGGCCGTAACCACACACTCTCCTCTCTGCAGACACAGATCGTCTGTTCACCTCAGCCAGCGGTCCACACTAATTGTTTCCAACATGGAGACCATCATGAAGGCTTATCAACTGACCACATCTGATACGTCGGATTTCTTGACACCCCACTCTCTCTCCAGCGCTGTGTGTATATCTAGCATTATTTAGTGTGACTGCTGCTATTATTTGGACCAACACCCAATTCACATAGCCTACACAACGCTGTGTACACTTTTACAAATCTCTCTCTCTCTCTCTCTCTCTCTCTCTCTCTCTCTCTCTCTCTCTCTCTCTCTCTCTCTCTCCTCTCTCTCTCTCTCTCTCTCTCTCTCTCTCTCTCTCTCTCTCTCTCTCTCTCTCTCTCTCTCTCTCTCTCTCTCTCTCTCTCTCTCTCCTCTCTCTCTCTCTCTCTCTCTCTCTCTCTCTCTCTCTCTCTCTCTCTCTCTCTCTCTCTCTCTCTCTCTCTCTCTCTCTCTCTCTCTCAAACTTCAATGCACAGGGAAGAGAAAAACAAATTGTATTAGTGCCTAAAATATGTATAATCAGATTAATTAAAAAATGCAACTAAGTAACAATTGAACAACAATAGATGGTTGACGTTGTTATGGCGTATGCACAGTGTCATGATCTCTTAGATGTGGTCACTCTTTGCTTTATCTATTCGCGGCAAGAGTGACAAACGCATGATTTTTTTTTTTGCGCCAGGTTTCTGCGCTAACCAACCACGGGGTCAAGTGATCTGCGGGTAGTTGTACATTGAGACAGGAACATGAAGTGTCAGGGGCCGGGGGAGTTGGACAGCCTCATCTGCACCACTATTTTCCACTAGACAGAAATCTGCCCTAGAGAGAGCATGCATGCATGCACCACACACACCAACACCAGCTTTCCAACGGCTGGATAACACTGCGTCAAGAGTACGCCACACACACACACACACACACACACACACACACACACACACACACACACACACACACACACACACACACACACACACACACACACACACACACACACACACACACACACACACACACACACACACACACACACACACACACAATCGCAGTGTGCTGTCCACATACCTGATTTTTATGCCGAGTCCCATCTTCGAGTTCTGAAGAGCTGTTCATGATTCCCCATGTGTCATTTACCATTCTTCGGAGAACCGCAAAACCGAGACCCGCCTGATGTCCCAGGCGGAATAGAAGAACAAAAAAAAAAATAAAAAATCGTTGGTTTTGGTTCTTTTAGTTGTTCCGTTTAATAAACTCCATGCATAGGTAGAAACGTTCGTCTGTAAAAAGGTACGGAGGTACGACGCACAACTTCACCCGAGCTAAGGACCTACGTGGAGCGCCGCTGCCATCTCCGCCACATATGGGCGACACGACCAGCCCCTATTACGCACTTGTACAACTTAATCTCCCCCCCCCCCCCCCCCCCCCCCCCCCCCCTTGAGCGTCTTCGGGATTGTTCTCCGTTATTCCAACGATGGAAACGTAGTAGTAGCCGAATACTTCTTCTGATACCGCAGCTGCAACTCCTAAAGTTAAAATGAGCCAATATTGAACTCAAACGAGCCAGAGAAGGACGGCAGGTGCGGCTCCTCGATCCTGCGGACGGGTTCGGAAATCCAAAGAAAAAGAAAAAAAGAAAAAGAAAAGAAACGGAGCTGCCTTTTCTCAGCCGAATAGCCGGACAGGATGCACAGCTTTCACTTCCCAACTGTGTCCAGCTCAGACTGGGATGGGAAACTGGAGCCGGATGCCCCACTGCCGGCGAAAACGAAGCGAAGCCGTCCTTGATCCCCGCGCCTGGAAGAACAGACAGTTCTCCGGTGCTGAAACTGGGGGAGTGGGGTGGTGGTGGTGGAGGTGGTGTACAAACGGCTTCCTTTACTTGCCCTAGTTTGCAGAGTGATCTGCATGGGTGGGGTGGGGTGGGGACAAAAAAAAAAAGGTATTTCACATCACAGATATGCCTTGCCTGGACATGAAGAAGTACAGTGGTAGCCGTGGAGATTATAGTCCGTTCTGTGGCTGCCCGCGGTTCGTATGTGCCACACGCTGGGGCGCTCCGTGCCTCCAACTTGTCAATCAACGATGCCTTCGGGTACGCGTGGGCGCGGCGCACAACGACGCGTCCAACGTTCTCCCTGTGTGAAAAGGTGCCCTGCCCCTATGTGTGTGTTCCGCGACCGCTGTGCCACGAGTGCTGCTGCTGCAACTGCTGTGAAGCCTGCTTCCTCCGCATTATTAATATCGAACCTCCTCCTCCTACCGCTCCCCCTTCACAGCCCCAAAAAGTGTGGCGGCATGCATGGCTGCGGGTGGATGCACAACGCGACGTGCCACATGCGCCTGATTAGGTGGAAGCATTTATACTCCTTATTAAAGTGCATTGATGGACAAAATGGATACAGGGTAAAACAAACAGAACAAAGAACAAAAACAACCAAGAGAAAGGTAATCTAGTGGTTTTAAAACTAGTGGTTGTTGTTTCTGGCCTCATTGGGCATGTTGGCCACAGACGTGCACAGTGAGTGATAAGTCCTAAAGGTGGATGTCTTTGGAACACAAATATTCCTATGTGTTGTCAGACCTGAATGGGAATTTCCATTCATATCTGACAACACATAGGCCTATATCAACAACAAATAGAGTTTGTTATGCGACAAAGCCTAAGTTAAAAAGCACCATTATTTATCTGTAACTTTTATTACCATTAGTAGTAGTAGTATCATTGGTAGCAGTCACACTTTGTCAGGTCTTGGAGCAAAGGTTGAACCTAATGGCATGGGATTCCCACTCACAACCTAAACAACAAGGAACACAGGTGAACAGAATGAGTAATCCACACAGGTGATGCAGTTGACTAACGAGACACAGGGACAACAAGCGGGGGAGGGGCTCGAAGATCCGGACACAATGATATCATTCTGCTAATAAAAACACACTCTTTGCTTTTGTCATTCGAGAATATTCAAATACCTATTTATATAATATTGAATTTTCTCAGGTGGGCAGCCATGCAGAAATTACGCCTTTCTAAAGGGAAGTCATTTTGCTGAAGAATATCATGATAAACTATGGACCACTGCTGTTCAGGGTGGAAATCTGTGAAACAATTACATTGTGAGGTCAGGTCTGTGAAAGGTTCCCTGGTGACTAGCCAGGGAAAGGGGAAAGCTGCATTAAAGGGAACCAGTCAGCACTATGCATATCAGGAAGCAGCAGACCTACTAAATTTGTAAAGATGAACTGACGTTGTAGTGGTGGACAAGAAACCCTTGAGGGTAAACTTGTTTTGGTTTGAGGGAGTGCTAGACCGCACAGGGCGAAATTCTATTAGTTTTCTCAGACAAAAGAATCTCAGCCATGGTGCTTTCAGAGTGTTATTGTTTTATTTTATACTGACTTAACTGTACGGATCTTTTCTGTTTCTTTAATGACTCCCTACTGTTCAGCACTTAACTGGCGAACTTAACTTGTTTTTAGATGCTTTTTAAATCAATTGGGATTTACTTTTCAGACATGGACCATCTTATTGATAAAATGAAAAATTACAACAACATTTCTTTTTTCAACTTGTCTGCAGGGTTTTATGTGACCAGATGGCATTATGCATGACTCAGTCGTGGTCAGTGATATCGCCAGACAGAAGTTCCTGCTACTTTCGTCCGTTTGCGGGCTGTCAGACAGACAGAATTACATCAGTACCATTACTGAGAGCCGAGGTAGGGGGGAAGTAAACAACTTTTGTGAAGAACCTGTTGTCACACACACAGATAGCAAGGGAGAGAGAGAGAGAGAGAGAGAGAGAGAGAGAGAGAGAGAGAGAGAGAGAGAGAGAGAGAGAGAGAGAGAGAGAGAGAGAGAGAGAGAGAGAGAGAGAGAGAGAGAGAGAGAGAGAGAGTCAGAGACAGAGAGAGAGTAATTGCAATTATTTGTTGTTGTTTTGTTATGTTTGTCAAATGTTTTGGCATTAGTCTGTCATCATACATGCTAATAAAGCAAATTTAATTGAATTAGAGAGAGAGAGAGAGAGAGAGAGAGAGAGAGCATCACCCATTTGCACTCTGGATAAGCAATACATATGTGAAATCATTAATGCAAGCCATTGTGAAGACTGCAGTTGCTAAAATGCTCCATAACATAAGTCCCACATACTGGATATTTCCTCTCCCATGTTCGTGTCAATATAAGACAAAGAAAGGTTGCATGTTGATGTATACAGTGTTAAACAGCAATCTCATCAATCATCGAGCGTCCAAACGCACACACTGAGTTATTCCTGCTATTACAAATGGTGTTTAGCGCTACATTTCTCCCTCCACCCCGAAGCCATTGCTTCCCCCTTAGGGAAAAAAGAACAAACATTAAATATGTGTTATAAATATAGTGCACTCTAAGCAGAAACCGGCTATGCTAGGCATTTCGTGCCATACATCCTCACGGGCTATTGATATAAACGTAGTGATTTCCTCTGTAAGGAATGGCCCGGGACGTTTGGATATCTAGTGGGGCTGGGCAGGAAGACATGTGACAGGACCTGGGCATCCAGGGGGGGGGGGGGGGGGGGGGGGGGGGGGGGGTCGGGGGGGATGGAGCTCAGAACCCTGTAGACAATATGCGCTAGTGGTGGGGTCACACCCACCCCTCTGATGCAGGTCACCCGGTGTGTGTGTGTGTGTGTGTGTGTGTGTGTGTGTAGTTGTTTCAGGTAGAGCCTTAACCACACTGACCCTTAGATCCAAATGGGGAAAGGGGAAGGGGGACGGGGGGGGGGGGGGGGGGGACAGGGATGTCATAAAAACACCCTGATCGACCGGAGACATTTAGGAGGTACAAGGTGGCAGTGAAGCAGCGCGAGACACTCAGCGGCAGGAACCACGAGGTGTATCCAGCTCCTTGGTGCCTCTGTAGGCCCTTGTTGTG